>JAVQIZ010019856.1:0-22094 GCA_036023535.2 Galaxias brevipinnis | reverse complement strand
AACTCCCTACATATCAACCGTAAACTCCCTACATATCCACCATTAACTCCCTGCATATCAACCGTTACCACCCTGCATATCAACCGTTAACTCCCTACATATCCACCGTTAACTCCCTGCATATCAAACGTTAACTCCCTGCATATCAACCGTAAACTCCCTACATATCCACCATTAACTCCCTGCATATCAACCGTTAACTCCCTACATATCCACCGTTAACTCCCTGCATATCAAACGTTAACTCCCTGCATATCAACCGTTAACTCCCTACATATCAACCGTAAACTCCCTACATATCCACCATTACCTCCCTGCATATCCACCGTTTACTCCCTACGTATCAACCGTTACTCCCTGCATATTAACCGTCAACTTCCTGCATACGGCGTGCTGATCATTACGCAGCGGCTCTGACCTTGGTAAACATGCCACAGGGGCAGACACAGGGATGGAGCATGGAGCACAGTGTGAATAGGTGGCAAAGTCACTGGGAGGGGCACGCTGACACCAGAGAGATCACGACTGCCCGAAGGCTGTAGGGAACTACATTCCCCCAAAAAACAACACACAGACACCCCCCCCCACATCACACACGAGTCGGAATGAGCTAAGACGTTTGCCTGTTTGTCCGAGTTAATAAAAGTGTATTTTTGTTGACCTGGATGGGGACCTGAAAAGGGTCCGTGCTGTGACAGAGCTCATCCTCTTGCAGGTTTGCCGGGCTGGGCTGGGTGGTGTGGGGGCGGCCGTGGCTTCGTCACCACTGCTGCTGCTTGTTGCCTGCTGTTTGCTGCTGGGTAATCCAATCCAGGACGTCTGCAGTGCGCTGGTCTTCTCGTGAAGAAAGGGACAATGTCATGGTTTTTCATCTGATATTATGGGATCCCTTTGAGCTATACCTTTATGCTCAACCTCCTTTTGTATTTTTTTTTGGTTTTGATTTTTTGCTAATGTATTGTGCATGTATTCTGTGTGTTGTCATGTTGCCTGCCACTTAAACCAGGTCTTCGCTGTTAAAGAGAATCCGTTCTCAGATGACTTAAATTTAGTTATTAAAGTTATTAAACTCTCGTGACGGTTGACACATAATACACTGTTGGTAGAAGAACATCATGTGCTTCGAAACCAGATTTCAGGGAAAAATTTGGGTGTTTTCTTTTTATGATTATAATATTGATTAAATAATTTGCTGTCATTCTTCCTGTGAAACTGTTTATTTTCTGTTTCTATTTTAAACGTTTGGTGTTGTGTTTTCAGTGTCCCTACCTCACAAAACCCGTCCCACTCGTTTGCAAATTCACTATTCCACATTGACATGACCGAGGCAGTGTCGTCCATGAGAGGAGATAGCATGTAGCGCTCTGCGTGGGAAATCATACACGAGTGGATTAGCACCAAATCTCCGGACTGGCTTAAGATGCCAGAGGACGACTCTTTCTTTTGACAAATCCGTGTCTCTCTTCATCCACCAAGGTGTGTCGGCGCGGCATCTGTTCAGTCTATTTAGTATTCCCAGGCAGGTCCTCCGCTCGCCGTTGGACGCTCATCCCCTTTGCTCCCCGTCTATTGAATCCTAATGGGATATTTGAATGTAAAGATGGATGCGTGGCGCATGGCGAGCCAGGGGAGACGATGTGCTGTTCACTGGTTAGGGAGCCTCTAAGAGACAGAAGGGACAACACGCTGCTTAGCGTGATTTGGAGAAACGTAGTCACTGATTTACACCTGTTTTTCACCTATATTGTTTGTTGTGATGTTAATTCAGGAAACTTTTTGTTATTTGTTATTCCCACTCATGGTAAACTGATAAAGTGATGTATGACTGTGCTTGATGTGGTAAAAAGAAACTAATGCCATTGCCACATTATTGATATTCAAATGTATTATCTTCAATAAAAAAAAAACTATGGGTAATGCCACAATAAATAAATCAGCGATTTGAATGGCTTCCATAACTTAAAGAATACGAAAATATACGCCTACCTTTTTTTGTGTTTGTGGAACCACGTTCACAGTAGCCCCAAATGTCATCATGTGATTCCCTCTATTTCAGGGCTTTGAGAGCCAGCTGTGACTGACAGAGTGATATTACAGGCTTATCCTGTTCCTCCCCACAATTATCCACCCTCAGCATCCTCCTCCATCAAATTTTGGTGAGGATTACTGAGCCTGTAATGTATGCGAGAGAGAGAGAGAGCAGGAGGGAGTGTTAGTAATAGGTTGGCCAGGTGTTTCATTAGAGGAGTCACTCTTCTTTGTCTTGCCTCTGCTGCAGGAAGAGGGAGTGTGTGACAAGGGCTCAACAGCTAGAGTCGGGAGCAAACCAGAGCGTTCACTTGAACAGAGGAAAGTTGAAAGAGATCACAAAAGTTTCTGAATTCAGAGAGTGTACCTTGTTTATCTCAATGGTTGTACTAGGGGTCAGGTTGATTTTCACTGAGCCATTTATTAAAGAATACAAATCCTTTTGGAAGACGCTATTAAATGTAACTTGAAAAAAAAAGTGAAACAGGATGCTCCAAAAAGTACCGTGGTGTTAATTGTGAGATTTAAGCCTCTTCAGCTACGGAGTGTTTTCAACTCAGACGCCAGCGCTGATATAGGAGGCGATGGTCTGCACAGAGGGAAAGCACATGGGTGAGCAGAGAGAGCTGCAGATTGTTAGAGGACAGAGGCTTACCAATCATTAGGAATGAGGCAGTGGAGGGGCCCGACAGCACCCCTACCCCCGCCCACCCGGTGCTAATAGCACCGGGGTCAGCGCTACCTTCTGAGCAGCAGCAGCAGTGGCACAGCGCTGCAGGGCACCGAGGCGCGGCGTTGCATTCCAATGGATCGGCGCGTCCCCAAACCGAATGTGTCCTGCTGATTTACTATTTCCCCGCACAGGCAGGCCTCTCCCTGTCTCCCTCCACAGAATCTCCACCTTCCTGTCGTTTCACTATTTCATTATGCTGTCTTTTTTAGTCAGACATGCAGACTAAGATGATTGATTTTCATGCAAGATGGTAAACATGACACTGTAACTTAACAGTCTCTCCAACGTTTTCTGATCTTTTTTTTTTACTTATTTATTTTTGGATGGAAACATATGTTCAGTTGGGATATATGTTCTCTGAACATAAGGAAAGCTTAACATTCATCTCCAATGACAGAGGTTTGTCATTGAGCTCCTATACTGAATGTCAATAATAGCTGTGAACTCAGTTCAAACATCCTTGTTGAATGAGACGGCCCGCTCATCATTTACTTCTTGACAGAGAACATGAAACCCAAACACGGACAATGAAGAAAGCAGACAAAAAGAGTAAGAGATGGAGAGAAATAGAGGTGGAGAGAAAAAGAAAGGGAGACATGCATGCGAGAGAGACAGAGAGAGAGAGAGGGAGAGAGAGAGAGAGGGAGAGAGAGAAAGAGAGAGGGGGAAAGGGAGGGATGTAAGCTCGTTAAATGAACCCAACTAATGAGTTTGCTGAAATTTACATACCAAGATGACTATGCATCTTGGATAATTGCTTGCGTGCCACATGGGAGCTGAACGTACCAACAAAAGGTTCTCTTCTTTTTTTCCCAGAGTCCCCTGTCTTCTTTGCGTCTGGTCAAGGGAGGAGGTGCTCCAGGGATTGTGGGTTGCGGCTCATAACAGGAGAGACGCCAGGCTCCTACTGCATAACAGATGCACCATCTTCCACCGTTTGATATTCATAAGGCAGGGAAGCGATGCCAATCACTCTGTACTCACATATTCAAAAATAAAAAATAAATTAAAAGTGTGTATGCAGAAGTGTTGGAGGACCACTGTATGTGTATCCTCGACTTGAATCTAATTGCAGGAGATACGTAAGACAGAGGCAAGGCCCACAAAAAAAACCACTTGCGTGTTCAAGGCTTTTAAATGTCTTTCTCTCGAGGACCTCCACCACTCTGGTCACCACAGGGCTTTGCATAGCACAACACGAGAGTCTCTCTCTAAGAAACAGATTTGTTTCAGACCGCCAGGAGGGACACGCAGGAATGTGCTCCGTCATTTGCTCTGTGGTTTGAACCCCTGTGCTTCAAACTTGACAATCCACAGACGTTTCATTATGAATTATGACAAAATTATTTCATCAGAAAATAATGAGTGTTTAATGCCATTCCAATGAGCTGTTGCTGAACAAAATTAAAAACTTTGCTCAGTTAGCCAGAGCTGCATATAAACTTTTTAGTTTTCCTAACTTTTAGCCTGGGAACATAGCTGTTGGCACACAAGTAAGTGCTAGGCTTTTAGGATGTGATTCACAGGTACCCATGGTACAGTCTTTAGCACCAGATAACTTGTTATTTGAATTAGTTGCCCACAATACGTATATTTGAGCATAGGGCTTCCTGAATATAATGTAAGTGGTGCACAAATAAAATGCAAAGACCAGGTCAAAATGTCCTGCTGCATCTAGAAATCCAAAAGGCATTATAAATTCACCTCAAAACAGCCACTGCTCAACCAGACTTATTTTAGAGTATTTCGTATTTACAATTTCTTCCTGTAGGGTTGTACTCCTCCTCTCTCTTCAAGCACAAGTATGACATAGCCTCAGTTAAAAAATAACAATCAGCAGGTCTCCTAATCCTCATCATCATCATCATCATGTTCACTGGATGTGAATCTATTCACACCTAATGGTGGAGGTTTCTATTATCTACCAATTCAGATTCTTAAAATAAACAAATGCATCTACGCTTTTTGTACAGTTGTGTCCCAGTTTAAATGGCATAATAATATTAGTAATATTACTGAAAATGATGAATTCTGCATATTTGGCTGATGTGGTTGTTTTACTGTTGTTGACAGTAAGCAATAACAATTGGTGTGAGATGCTATTCTTAACACACCATTGAGAAGGTACAAGAGACAAGGCTTTGGATGCTTTGAATCTACAATGGACATGAATCTCTTTGCATGCAATGTGGCAACACTGTCACGCTTGTTGTGAGGATGTAAGTCAAAACCTCCACAGATTAAATCTTTCTTCACATATTTGGCATGGAAATAATAAAAAAAAACATGAAGAATCATGCAAGACATGTGAATTTAGACTAGCAATGTTTCTCACACTGTTCACCATTTCGAAACTCAGAAAAACGAAGCTCGATCATTCTAAAAGGTAGTGGGATTTCATATAAAGGAATGACAATTTCCTCTCTTTATCCAGCCATAAATACATAACATGTATGATGGACATAATCTGTCTACTCATGCTGGTAAGCCATAAACAGCAGAAGGTATCTGGAGCAGATATAGAATGCACTTTTCGCAAGATTCTCCAAACCATAATGGTGATTGACAGTCATAAACACCCACATACAGACAGTGGAGTTCAAAGAGGTTTCATTTGCATTCAACAACAGGATGTTTTTTGACAATTTCCCAGCTGCTCGCTGTGCGATGCTTCCAACGTAACGACGCTCTCTGCAGATTTAGTGTAATCAAGAAACTTTCCCATCAATGCTCACCCGTTTCACTCATTATGTTCGACGAGAATAATTTTTTCGAATCTTGGAAAATACGATGCATGTTGCTTAAAAGGACAGGTGTCAGAATAAATCTATGAAGGACAATGGTGGTACTGTTAGGATAGGGAGGATATTTCTTCTTTTTTTTTCACCATGAAGAGTCTTCAAAGATGGCTGATAGTGTGTTTGAAGTTCAAATGGCATGGCAGTGATTCGTGGCAAGTCAAAAGGCATGTGTGGGAGAGCCACTCAGCATTTCCCCAAGAACAGGGGCATTGTTGTCCAGCTGATCAGTATTCCTACCACATCTGGCCTGTGGGGTCGGTGCTTTGTTTTACTTTGGATACATGCTTTAGCCAAATGTACAGTAAAATTGCACGGCAGATAAGAAGTTGAGGTTTTGAGTCCATCCCTTAATTTCACTTTAAACGTTACAGTTTAGCATGGGGCTTATTGTTCTTGGCATTGACTCAGACACACAGAGGATGTACAAAGACAGTCGGCTATTGAAATCAATCAATGCAAAAATGTGGCTGCATTTATGACAAATGAGGTACAAAATTAGCAAAATATGAAATGTTGTTATTTTTGATTAGCCCAAACAAAACAAAACAAAGACTTTCACCCTACCCCATTCATAAAGTAGCATGCTGGGAAATTTCACTTAAATTACAGAAGTGGTGTTTTCAGTCTTCTGATAGTGAGTCTTCAGAATGCAATTCTTTCGCAAACACAGGGCCGCCGATTGACAACACAATTGATTTCCTGATTAATGTCCCCGGTCCCCTACTGGCTCTCTGGCCTGGAAACATAATTTCTCTGTGTGAATGATCAATAGCAGCACTGACATGAATAAATACTGTTGTTGCAGTTTCACTTTGGCGGCCATTGCACGTCCTGGCACTGCTATGGTCATACCTGATTAACCAGGTTACCATTCCTCCACGTTTGTTGGTGATTAAAGCTGCGTTAGCAACCGAGACGTGTTGGGATATATTTTACTTCTCCAAGATTTTAAGATATAAATGAAAACTTACAGTACAAAGATGGATTCTAAATACAGCAAGTAAATATTCTTTTTTATTTCAACATTTCCCTTAAAAGCCAAAATAGTTTTTATGGCACTCTAAGGTGTACAAGTTTTTCAGCAGCAGAGCTACTGAAGAGGGAGAACATTCAGCTATGGAGGATCTTTTGGAGCTGGACTGCTGACCTTACAGTAGCAAGACTTTAGGAGACGAAGACAGATAAAATATGTATAAGCAGTCATCTATATATAGCCCTCTTCTTCCTCCTCCATCATCGCTTTGTCGCTTAAAAAAGATCTCAAAGATAGATCATTTTTAAAGGACACTAGTATTTAAGTCTAACCTTCATGTACAGTATATACTGTAAACAGTACTGCTATTTCTGTTGGATACAATATTTTCATGACTCACATCAGCGGAAAGGTCTTGAACTGTTCGCAGTGTTCGAATTGAACAGTGCAAATTCCTGGTCTCCACCAACTGCTCAGTCTCATTCTCAGGCACACTTTTTTTTTGATTCATTGTACGGATATCCAAAACGATGGGACATTCATTTGTAGTGCCACCAAAGTATTGGTGGCTGGGGAAGTGGGAGCTCTGATGGTGATGACTTTGTGAGAATAATCAAAGGGTGGGCTAAGTGTTACTCTGGGATGTTTTACATGCATTAGGAGGGCCAGGTGAGACAGAGGCCAGCCGAGCGATATTGATTACTGCTGGGATTACAACACCACGAGCATAGCTCTCAGTCCGACAATGTAATCATCAGCCCCTCCACTTGTAATGCACAGGTCGCCATCGCCTCGCCAAGGGAGAGAGGCAGCGAGGGGAGCGAGGGGAGCAAGGGAGGCTGAGCAGATGGAGAGCTTAATCTTTCATCTGCTATTGTCCTTCAACTCATGATAAATTAAGGGGGAATTGACTTTGGGAATCGTAGTTTAAAAGTACATTTTTTTGGGATTACTACACTGCGATAGGGTTTCTTCAAAGTTGGTTGTTATTGACAGTTGAGTAGGAAGAAAATCATTGGATAATAAAATGGTTTGCAAAGAAATTGAAACATGTAACACATGCTATAGTGTAAGTTCTGCCTCAGTTTTTTTTTTGTTAAGATGGATGGCCATACTGCATGCCTCCCACAGTTTAAGCCGATTGCATCTTCTATGTTCACTGACTCTCGTGCTGCCGACATCTGAATAAAACCGAGGGAAGCGTTGGTGTAAGTTGACAGATGCTCCTTACTGAAGAAAATATCTTTAGTTCTGTAGAATCTGTAGAATAGGTTAAAAAAAATTACACTCAAATTCAGGCAACATGATTTTATTAACAATTGAATCATTAACTCTTTAAAAGTATAACGCTATAAAACATTGAAATGTATTTTCCCCAAAAAATATATATCACTTGATGTAAAGACAAAAATATTAATATGTGTTTGCATTCAGCATTTTACTGTATGCAGCATAATTGTTCAGGGCTTGAATATGTGTGCACTTTGAAAAAAAGTAAGCAACGAGATGCCCTTGAAACACTCAAGGATATTGTGTCTGTTCTTTGAGGCACCATAGCCTGGGGGCATCCCTTGAAACGACTCCCGTCTGAGCATATAAGACAGGACATCTGAAGAGAGGGGGCAGGTGACAACAGGATATGGCTCCAATAGAGTTCCACTTCCTGGCAAAGTACAACATTCCACTGAACTTCTGGAAAACTTTTCTATAACTTCTAGCCAGGAAATCTAAAAATGCATTACAGTCAAAGTAGTGGGAGATATGTTTTTTTTTTTTTGTCAATTCACATTCTAAATCCACACGCCACTCACTCACACTCTCACAACTGTTCATTACTGCAGTAAACCTAATATAACAAAATATAGCAGTCTAAGTGTGACCTTGAAATGAGGAGGGAAATTATTTGTGGCACGCTGAGAGATGTTTCCCTAAGAATCAGCTCAATGAATCCTTTACCGGGAGGTGCCTCACAGCAGGTAAATAATCGGAGCGGAGCGAGAAAAAAATGCAGCACCATGTCGATACTCAATCAAGACATGCCTGGTGGTGGTATTGAGGCTTGCTTGGACTTGATCCTGGATACTGACAGTAGCACATCTGACTTGAGGAAAACTGGGAATCCTTCCTCGCTTTCCGGCCCAGAGGCCCGCCAGGATTTAAAAAGCAGATAAACATTTTCTAAATGACGCCAGTTAGTGGACTGCTGACAGCAGGGCGGACATGATGTATTTGCAGTGAAGACGTGCTGGCTTGATGGGGTGACAGTGGACTGACGTCAAAAATACTGCGAGCCACCTTGAAAAGTCAACCACCCCCTTGCTACCCAGGTGTACTGTAGATTGAAAGAGTAGTACAGACACAGGGGGACCAGAAGCAATAGCGAATCCAAAATAAAAGTAAACACGGCAACTGAACTGCGGCGCCATATCTGTATCGTCTTTCCGTTTGAATACCGGTAAACAAGGACGGCTGGCATTATGGCAGACAGGCAATCCACAAACACAGCTGTTCAAACCCAAACAAAGGCATGCTTGTGCTCAGCTGGTCTCCACTTCGTGTCCTTATTTGTCCCACAGAATATGACATGAATCTCCCTGAAGTTGACCATTACTGCCCGACTCTAAAAAACTCTTGAAAAGCGCAAACGGTGACGAAGGTCGCAGGTCCCCTTTCTCAGTTCCGCGCTCCATCAGATCTCTGGCCATAAAAGGAGAAAGGGTATTCCCTCGTTTAGGGAGCAGAGAGTCCACAGGCCAACTCCGCAGTGGCACTTATCATTGGAGGAGTGGAGCGATAACCCAGGGGCCTGGAGATAAGTGAATCTAAACACCTCAATAAAAGCTCGGCTAGAGGGGCGCAGAGGAGAGGGCAGGTATTAGTCCATCCATCATCTCCCTCACAGGCGGAGGAGGAAGGAAATCTGTCCCTTGCATTCCTCCACTCCGCCTGACTCACTCTCTCTATCTTTTTCATCTGTGTCTACAGATGACTGAACCAGAGAGGCGATAAAGATACTGGATCCCTGCCAACTTTACGGCAACCATCTTATTTTTTAAAAGCTGCTGTCTCCCGAACGCAGCTTGTGGATGGGTGTAGCGGGGTGTGGTGGTGGTGGTGGTGGTGGGGGGGGGTCCTAAAAAGCAGACACATTCCTGACATGACATTAATGGAATTCCAGCTGAGGCGCAGAGTAGCCAGATCAATAGGGAATTGCCCTTTGTCACGAGCTGCGCTACGTTTAACATCTCTCCTTAAGGTCAGAGTGAGGGATCCTCGTCTCTTCCTGCCCTCCTTGATCTCTCATACCGGGCTTTGATGAGGAGCCACGGAGCGGGTCGTTTGCTTTACGCCCCCCCGCTGTCACATCACCAGGCACGCGACGTTAGCTCCAGTAAAACTCAAGCCAGGGGTCGACACCTGTGAATTCATTGCCGAGCGTGAGAGATGTTGTTGCGGGATAACATATTGATCCTGGCCGTTGAATATGCATGGCATCTGTCTCGTGGAGGCACTTAGAAAAAGAAAAGGGGGGACATCTTCTGAATACAAGGAGCAGACTGGGGAAGTCTCCGTAGCTGCAAGCCACGGTGTTTAATTCAAAAGTTCGACTTGGACCGAGTTAGTGACAACGCCGCGTGGACCAAAACGATCAAAGTCACCTCACTCACTTATTCAATCATGCACTTGCTCGCTCTCTCATGTTTGCTTGGACACTTAATGAATGGTTTACAGTTGTGTTTGGTCAAAGAACTGTTCTGATCACTAGAAAGCTGTTTTTGTTGATTAGTTGGCATGTGTTCACTTTTTCTTTATTAAAAGAATGCTGGGCCATTAACAAAAAATATTCTTATCACTCATGGTCTTCTGAGATTAGAAATCCAAATTTGAAAATGCAATTATATTTCTAAGCCGACTTCTGAGCTGCAATTACCATGATAAATAAGACTGTGATTAAAATGCTTAAGATCTGTATTAATGATGTTTGTTCACAATGAAACTAACAAATTTGGTGCAGGATGCGTGCATGTGTGTGTGTGTGTGTGCCAGTGCTGTATGTGTGATTTTGTGTGCATGTGAGTGCAAGCAAGTGCATGTGCACTGCTGTACATGTGTGGAAGGTGAAGAATAAATGGGACTAATAAAGTGACAAGGAGCATTTATTCATAAAAAATGCATGTTCTGTGAAAATACAGCCATAAGGGCTTGTGGCGGTCAGGGCTAAGGGGCAGGGGCTGAAACCTATAGTTTTGAGAAATATGCACGTGCCTTTGTGTGCACAAATTTAAATATCCACATATATTGGAATGCAAGTACATGTATATGCAGGATAATATTTATATATACATATAATGTATTTGCATTTAGATGTGAACGTGAACGTTGTCTTTGTACTCTGTGCAATGGCAATGAAGTTAAATCTAATCCAATCTAATCATTTGTAATACTTATCTTCAAAATGATCACAAACTCACTGCATGATCCTGTGTTTTTGCACTGAAATGTAATCTTATAATCTATAAGTCTTTTACAGACACTCCTGCACGCTCCTTCCATTAAACACTGTTCCCTGTAGAACGAGGTGTCTTGGCTGTGGTGACACCTGCTGGTGTGAGGTTTCTTGGGACACAACATGTGTCCCATAACACAATGCATAAGTTACATTTAAAGAGATAAGAATTAGTCAGTCCTTCGAGAAGTGTATTGGTAGCTTTATCGCGTTTGAAAGATGTGCTTGGCAGAAAACTTAAATCCCCTGTGGGTTATGTGACAAACAATCTAAATCTGTAGTTCCTTGAGAATGTTATTTACTTCGAAGTGCAGTATTCTGACTTATTATGTGTTTTTAGAATGACAAGTTCATTATATGTCAAAGAGTTGCATCAAAGTGTCCCACTTGCAATAACTGCAGCCAGCTTCCACTGGTAGAAAAATCATTGACTAGGCTAATCAATGGATCTTTTTGGGTTTCATCTTGCGCTGGTGGTAAATAAAAAAATAAGGAATTTTTCAGTCTCAGCTGAAATCAAAAGCCAAGCTCCAAGTGTAGCATCCATCAGAGGACTATGCAATGGGAACGTGTTCATTTTAAACCTCTTCCATCACGACATGAAACGGCTGTCTTATATAAACCCTGCACTTTTGTGCCATCACTGTGGTTGCGTTGATTCTTCCCTGCTGAGACTTCCTAGGTAAATAAGAGTACATGCTTTTTTTGATAGCCTTCTTATCAACATGTGGAGAAAAACTGTGCAAGAAAAGTAAAACTTTTTGCTGAAAAATTTGCAAAGCAGGGTTAATCAAACCCAAGGAAACATTGGGTAATTAGAAATAAAGTTCTCAGTTACCAAACAACAAACAAGTTATTCAGTAAAAACTCCAAAATAATGTTTTACCTTTCAGTGTGTGCCTTGTTTGGCTACCACTTCAGTTGGTTATAATTCAGGGTATTTCCTGAATAAAAGCAGCCGTGTGGAACGCAGGTCAAAGCTAATGAGAGAATCAACCTAGCAGCATATAGCTCATTATTCCCTGAGACGGTCTATGTCTGTATCAAAGGTCTGCTAGAGAAAACTGTGCAAACCACTAAGATCACAGTGGCCAGAGTGCTTCACCTACAGGCCTTTGAGAATCCTCATTACCCACATAAACGTTGAGCTTGGAAGGCCAGGGCTTGGAAATATACTTAGTTAAAAAGTACCCCACTATAAATAAAAAAAATCAAGTCCAAGGATACAGAGGGGAAAACACAGAGGAGAACACACCAGATTACACACAGACACACAAAGTATAATATAAATTATCAAATGTAAAAAAAAAATTAAAAAAAAGTTTTTTAGTATTCAAACAAGGGGTATTCATAAGGTGCACAAAGAAAACAGGTTAAATATGATCATGATAAAACGCAATGACGCCTGTCCCAAGAACAAGGAATGCAACTGGATCATATTAATTCATGCCAACGTTGAACGTGATTTGAAACGGTGTTAAAATGAAATACAAACACGCCGCTGAAGCGCTGTTGTCATGCAACACCTCCCTGCCCCCCTCCCCCTCCCCCCCTCCCCTCCTCCCCCCATTCCCCTATCACATCTTAGAGGAAAAGCCTGGGCCACACAAAGCGAAACGATGAAAACCTGGGCCCCAAGAGTGAACAAAACTGCCGCATACCAAATCGCACCAGGTGCTGCATTTAAAAAGTCAGCCTCTGCCGAGACAGATATACATTATTTAAAAGACAACAGAGAGGCATAAATAGAGTGAATGCATGACAAGGCCCTGCAATCTGTAGCTTCTAATGGGCCCCTAGTGGTCGAAGCGTTCCTGGAGAGAGCAGTCGGCAGCCACGCGCCCCAACCCTCCCCCCCCCCCCCCTCCCCCGCCCACAGTGGGCTGATGATAACATGCTGCTTGTCGTTGGTTTGACCTTGAGCTCCCGCTCTGCGAGTCAAACCATGATAATTCAGCCCGGTTGGCCAGCATGGTAAATAACAGCTCAGGGGTGGAGGTGGATAAAGATGGCTGCTGTTGCGCCACACTGCTGGCAATGTAAGTGTCCTGCCACAATTGATTCACTTCGAGGGTGTGCCGTTTTTTCGCCGCCGTGCGGAAGTATTGATTTACCTATTGAGTTTAAAGGCGATGCATTTTAACACGTCGTATTAGGATTTTATGAGATTAGGATTTCACTTTGATCCCTCAGAGGACCCATAGAATATGGTTTATCCGGTGTTCGGTTCCACAGCTACTGCACTAAATTTAGACTGCCGAATGCAATTGAGACACGGATGGTGACCATCATTATCCCATAATCATCGCATATCAAAGGCAAAGCTAATGCGGATGTCCCAAACTGGAAGCATTCACCGCCAATGGATCTGTCAGCATCAGACGCAGAGATGTGATGTCTGAACCTCCCCCCCTCCCCCACTGCCACTACGTAATGAACCAACAGTCCCTGCCATGAGTCACCATCCCTGGGTGCCTGAGCTGAGCCAGCCAGCTGTTGAAACGGCAGACAAAGAGCCACTCCCGTAGTCTGCATGTCGATGATCAAAAAGCCAGACTAATACAGGCCTGCTTTGTGTTGTGAAACGGCCATGAGCACAAAGGGCTCATGAGTGCGCCAATCAACTGCATCGAGGAGAAGATGTTTGAGGGTGTTTGCGGTAATGCTGGAACGGGGGGGGGGGGGGTCTGTTCCTGGCTGGGACGCTGTGCCACTTGAAGTTAAACATGTCTAACACGAGCACAAACTCGAGAAGGAAAAAAAAAGCAACTTGACTGGAGGCCTCGTGGAACGTTACGACCGAGTCTTTCACCTCTCCGGCTCTGGAGTCGGTGCCGGAGAGAGCGGAGGAGTGCAGGTGTGGCTGAGCGGCTCACATCTCATTAAAAACCGTGTGCTACCCCCTCCCCCGGCTCCCCCCCCCCCCTTTCCCCCCTCCCCTGTTCCCCTGCTGTAACCATATGGACCCCATACTGACTCTCATTATACAGCATGAGGTGAATCCATTTCCAGGAAGACAAGGAGCACGCCGAAGTGTTCTCCATGATAGGGCTGGCATATTCATAATCAAATCTCAATCTGAGGGAGGGAGAGGCATGTCGCGCTGCCTCATTAAATCAAAGCAGATACCGGGGATGATGCCTCTTGAACGGGCGGGAGGTGTGTTGCCCTCGATAGTGAGGTTGTCAAGTAGAATTTGCCGGTTAGTGTCTGTCTGTAAGTGGGGCTATTTACTGTTGATACTCAAGTCACATCGACAAGACGTTTCCACATGAAGACAAAGAATAGGAGGGGAAATCTGGTTTATCTAACTCTCGCTGTTGGCTTCATCGGAAAAATACGCTCCATTTGACTCTTGACACTCGATTCTATCAAACAGAACCAGAGCAGTCCCCTCCATGGACAGTCCCTGTCGTTGTCATCGTCCCCCGTCCCCCCCCCCCCCCCCTTGGAGATCGGAAAGTTTCGAGACTCCAGACTGTGGGCGGTGACGTCGCCAACAACACCACAGCGAGGAGAGAGTCATTAGCTCTACCTGCTGACACGTCGGAGTGTAAAACCTCTATAATCAGATGACACGTGGCGAGGAGGAGACGTGGGCGAGGAGTTAGGGCGGGCTTGGGAACTGGGATAGACACCTTTCCCCCGAAGGTGGGATGCCGTGGCTTATCAGGAAATTGGGTCATCAGCTAGCTGTCAGGGTGCATTGACCTGACAGCGCTGCTTTGCCGGGCGGCTGTCGTTGACGCGTCAATCTGGCCAGAGTCAATCAATCTCTTTGACAGATTGGGCTTGTTGAGGAGCAGCACTGAGCAGCCTGAGTGGGGGTTGGAGGGGGGGGGGGGGGTTCGGGGGGTGTCACGGTACTGTCACTTACACGTCACCTCTCAGTTACCTGTCACCTTCCTCATCTTTCCACTTGGAAATGCATCACAGTCCCTCTCAAATGAGCAATTAAAAGTTCATTTGGAAGCTGCGAAGCTGAGCGTATAGTCACGTTTCGAGCCGTAGTCTGCCATAGGAACAGTTTTCTATTGCTTGGCCCTTTAGAGTAAGAATTACTACATTTTATCTAGTTTAATTTTTTTAAGCCATTTTTTTTCCTTTTTTTTTCCCAGCAAACTCACATCAATCATATGTTAGAGTCACTGTCTATTTAAAATGAAGCAATAATAAAAGGTTCCTGTGCAGCGACGGTTGTGGACACCCGTATGTTCTCAATGTCTGTCCAGCCAGAGGTCTGCGGCCTCTCACCATGCTGCTGTAGACCCCTGTTCTACAGCTGGCAAACTCTCCTCAGCCTGGCCATGTCAGCTTTCTGGGACACGACATTGTCCTCCCCTGAGAGACGAGACAGAAAGAGAGATGGAGGGTGGGGGGGTTGGGGGAGGTCGTAAATAGAATAGGGCCGCCGTTTCACCTTGGAGAGAGGAATTCGCCTTGTGATGTTTCCTCACGCACACTTAAATCCACAAGCCTCCCGGACGTCCTCGAATCCGTAACGTGCTCTCGGTGCCTTGGTCTTGGTGGTAGTGACTGTTCCCAGTCCATGAGAAGAGACGAATTGTTCTAACAAGTCTTTGATGCTAGTCGTGGTTTGATGTAGGCCATGCCGTAGTTATCTGTCATGTGTCTCTAAACGAGACTGCAATTCAGAGTGCCATGGTTACTGGCCTTGCCGGGTCGCAAACAGGTTTTGACATTTTCCAAACCAAGTGGACCATGCCATGAAATTTTAATAGTGTGTGTTGCCTTAGGGTGTCATGTATAATTGAGAAGGTTTGTATGGGCTTTCCCTGTGCAGTTGGCAGGAAACTCACAGGTAATTAGGTGGGAAGGGCGTTCTAGATTTACCCACGAAAAGTAAAAATAATACGTTATATTGGTAAAACAAACGATGATGGAAAGTACCTTTCTACACATATCTATCACAGGAATATGATATTGCAATGTGCTTCCCCACTCCACCCTTATTATTCAATGCGATAATTATGTTAATTTATCATTTACCTACAGTCAATTTTAAAGGGCTAACTTTGAGGCATTTTTCAAAGTCAATTGCCTAATTATTCAAATATTTTGGGAATCGTTCTATGTGGTTTGGTCATCGCCAGAAGGACTGTACAGTGGAGAAAGTATGTCAGACTTTCGCTGTGACCTTGGTGAAATGCCACTCTGCAGAATCAAGTGATGAGGGGGGCCATTCCAGCACATCAATTATGAGGGACGTTTGTTGAGGTAATGTGCTGCACGCAAGGTAATGGGCGGGGGCGGCCGGGGCCTGCTGCAGTATTTATGTCACCATCTGGTCCCTCTCATGATGTGGAGGTTGGGCAGGGTCTGTAATCTCCTGGGCCTGGACCCTGGAAACCCCGGGCCTCTCTCTTTCTTCGCAGGTCCACCTCCAGCACCACTGGCAGCCGCAACACAAACGCATCTGATTTAGATCAGCAAGCGCCGCCGCTTTTTTGGCCCTGTCGTCTAAGCATGCTGCCGGCCGTTACACAAACAGCCAGGCAGTGCCGCCTGTTCAAATGAATCCTACAGGACTGGGAATAGGAGGGAGGTGGGGGATTGGACTAACACCAATGACGGGGAGACCTCCAGCAATAACTGGGATAAATATTAAAAAGCCCAGGGAAAACTAAAAGGATCATTATGGTTGATACAGAAATCCCTGTTTAATATGAGATGGACGAACCCTTATGAAATCGACACAGCTGTAGTGCACCACCGACGTGGTTAAAATATTCTAGGTCTAAAAAAAAAAGAAAATGGCTAATGGCTTCTCCTCACCTACACAAAACAGTCCTTAGCCTTTTGAGGGGTTTGTGCCTGTAATGATTACCAAGCCACTCAAAGACATCATTAGACTTACTGTTGAAATACTTGAGAAGCCAAAGGGGTAAAGAACAGCGGAGCAGCGGTGCAAAAATATTGCAGATGTTTTCATGTTCTCAGTGTCATTACTCAGCAAACCCTTGACCCACCGGCCAATTTGTCTTTATAGTGATCAGAACCTGGGATTCGGCTAATTAAAAAGCCTTAGTTTGTTCTTCCCGGAGTGTGTTTGTAAAGTAAATCAGCGCTCTGATTAAATGTAATATCCACTGTGAGTTCCTATCAGAGGGGCAATGTAATCTGATGGAGGCATCGTATCAGTATGCAAATTGAACAGCTCACTTTGCTCATTATATTAAATGAGCCGAGACGGAATGAGTTTGTCTTAATTATTTTGAAGTTGTGCACAGTGCAGACTTTTCATACGCTAGCTGTGCTTCAGTCAAGGGCTTGGAGTTTAGGGTTTTTTTGTGTGAAAAATAAAGGGTGACAAGGTTTATTCACTTTGCCCATGTATCCACGCACATACACACACACCACACAGACATAGATCTTCAGAGCACACACATGCATGTGAACACACACTCGAACACAACTGGTGTCCCACACAGGCATGCACACACACACACACACACACACACACACACACACACACTTCTAACCTACCCTATGGCTTTTGTACCTGTGAAAGATGACTAACTCCATTAAAAGGATAAAGAAAAAAAAAAAACATATGAGGGCCAAGAACCCTCTCACCCTGCGGGCTGTCCAGAAGACAGTACAGTAGGCAAAGGGTGGGGGGTATGAATTAGCTCATTAAAACCATCAGGGGAGGTGTGGAGGAAAGGGCAACCATGACACCTACAAATTAGAATTTTTTTCCCCCAAATATATTTGGAATAGTAATACACCTTGTGCTAGTTGTATAAATTGTACATAAGCTATGAAAGGTAAAGTAAATTACGTTGTTGAAAATGTTTTACGTTTATTAGCTACTTTCTGGCATATTTCAATAAATGAAATGCTCTGAGAGCAGATATTTTCTTTATGAGTGCCTCTAGGCCCTGTACACTAAAACATTTGCAAGCCGAACAAACTCGAACCAATCAGGACAGCTGTTGCAAGGAGGCATGGCTACCTGCCTGTCAATCACCTTGCGTGCACACTCCTGGTTAAAAGCACGGCTGTATTTTCACCTAGCGTTACCTAGCTAACGACCGTGTCTCTTGGCACAGGCATGTGTAGACAACATTTGAAAGGAAGTACTTAGGATAGGGATAGGAGGTATCAAGAGGTTGACTCAGGTGGTTGGCTTTTTGGACCGTTGTGATTCAAATGATTGATCTTTTTTTCACAATTCCCTAGAAAGAGAACTCACATAACAATGTAATAGAACACACAATGCAGTGTGTTCAGGAGAGTGGGTACGTGTATCCATGTGTGTATATACGTGTGTGTGTGTGTGTGTGTGTGTGTGTGCGTGTGTGGGTGCGTGGGTCCCTAGCGCCCGGCGGTTTTGAGAGCTTGACAGGACTTGCCAGAGACGAGAGCAAAAGGTGAGATAGTGTCAGGGCGGTGAAATCATGCGGTAAAGAAGGTGACTCTAACTAGAGATCAATAACTCTCTCCAGCTCTGTGTCTCTGTCAGAATGATTAGTAGCGCAGCCAGACGGTGATATCACACAAGCAGCAGCAGCGGCAGCAGCAGGGAGACACGGCGGCTGACCTTGATGGATTAAAGAGTCACAGTTCAGGGGTCAAAGGTGAGTAAACACTGGCACCCCACCGTTATGAAGAAGCATGTACTGGGCTTGGCTCACCGATAAGCCATCATTGTGCCTCTTGGGTTTCTGGAAGTGTACATCACACTGCACTTAGAATGTTAAATGTATATATGTCTCATATTCTTAAATATATACGTCTCACATAATCTTGTAAAAGACCAAAAAAAAGAGCTTTGATCAATTCAGTTGAGTACCGCGACACAGCGGTTTTATACAGAATCTCGGACCTTTGTTTATTCTCTGCGGTGGGGCTCCAACGTCAGACTGTCAAAGGGCTTCTTGCTTCAATACTGCCCCCTTGTGATAGAGACCTAAACAAAACACAAAGTTAAAGGTGTTCTTCGTTTGCAAATCCAATTCAAGTGTCAGAAACAGAAGTTTATGTTCAAAGTCGTTAAAAAACAGTAGAGGTTGAATAGCTCCAGTGAACTCTTCACTTTTTTCTCTGAAATGTTTTATTCAAAGGGGATGGAAAATATTTGCATTATTACAAAAGTACTTGACTGCCATCTGACACATGATAGACTACCTGTTCCAGAAAAGATGGAAAAAATGACGTGACCCAAAGCCACTGTCTTTCTATCTGAGTGGGTGAGTGACTTCCTCCCGGGTGGGTGGAAGTGAAGTGACAGGCAGGTTCCCGGTGTGCTGTATGAAATATGAAACAGGATGGGGACACTGTTGACAGCCATGTCACAGAACATCAGTGAGGATGACAGCACCAAAAACCCTGACCTGCTCCTCTGACATTTCTGTTGCTAATCGGAAGGTACAGCCCTCGCAGCTGCCGGACCAAGAGATGGAAAGAGGGTCAATAATTTAGCAGGTGCAATATGTTG
Source organism: Galaxias brevipinnis (assembly GCA_036023535.2). Lineage (NCBI taxonomy): Eukaryota > Metazoa > Chordata > Actinopteri > Galaxiiformes > Galaxiidae > Galaxias > Galaxias brevipinnis. Next base: position 2,588 of record JAVQIZ010019856.1, on the reverse strand, counting down.
AGCCAGTAACCCGCTTCTTCCTCACCTTCTTTCTGTCTCTCTTTCTTTTTCTCCCCTGCAGTAATTCCCTGACATCCGAAGGACACCCAAACAACTATGAAGGACTATGAAACACAGTTCAAGAGTACAAAAAAAGAGAGAGAAACTGACTAGAAGGGATTCTCATTTCCTGCATCTCTTCTGCAGCCACTCTATATGTCCTATCCTGTTCTTTCAGGGAGGAAAGATAAAAAAAAAAGTGTTAGAGTTGGTTTCTCTCCTTCGGGCAGGGTTGCCATGGCAACAGAGAGCGCGGCGAGTTTCCGGCAGGTGTCACCTTCGCCGTCTCACCTCTGGTGTCTAGCGCTCGGACTCCAGAGCAGAGCTAGTGACGGCAACTCAGTAGGGGAGGGGAGGGGTGGTGGTGGGGGGGCAGAGAGAGGGGGGTCACGGCGCGGGGCGCGGGGGAGTGTAGGGGTCTGTGCTCCTGCCCTGCCCTGATGGCGGGTGCCAGCGCTGCACTCAGGTGAAACTGAGGGGGCTGCAGTGTGATGTTGGGGAGTCATTCCAGAGGATCAGAGAGGAATACACAATGTGGTCAAAGCTCAGAGGCCCCAGCAGTACTGTTCGCTGCCTGCCCGCCCGCGTGCCTTCCCGTATGTGTCCGTCTGCGTGCATGCGCATCTTTCAGTCTATGTCTGTTTGCTGCCTGCCTGCTCGCGTGCCTTCCTGACCGTGTGTCCGTCTGCCTGAATGTGCCCGTCTGTCAGCCTGCATGCCTTCCCGTCTGTAAGTCTGTCTGTCTGTCTGTCTGCACGCATGCCTGCCTCCCTACCTACATGCTGCTCTGTTAACCAATCCTATAATCCAGATGTCCGTCTATGGCTTCACTCCACAGAAAAGACTGCTTTTTCTGAAACAACGAGACATACAAAATTATGTCCAAATATGTTTTAGGTGTCTGGACATGCCTGAAGGACAGAGCAAAGAAATCCCCCTCAGCTAAACAGTCAAACACGTTTTAAAATAACACTTTACACAGTGCACGTAGGCCACTGGTTTTTACAATGGAAAAAGCTAACAGGTTTTCAAATACAGGATAGGCTAGGATCGGTTGGAGTGGTTCCATGTTTTCAATTCATCATGGATGACCTGTTAGAACTGTTGTTGAGCGTCTTTAGGTAGCCTTTCTCACAAGCCATTACTGTACGACACGCTGAGACTGAACCTTCAGCCAGCAGGCCAATTGCAGCGCTCCCTCTTCCTTACATCACTTCCCATCATTCATTCCACATCCCTTCATCCCTTTTATATGATGGAAAGGACCCCTCACTGCTGTGCCTAATGGCTTCCTCCTCAGGGGGCTCTGGAGAGAAGCACAAGTGTCCCTGGACTCTCAGTTTACGTGATGCATTCCAGTGAGTGTTGAGGGTTACATATCCTGGTGGAGGCTGATTTTATAAACCAGTTTGATGGGTTCATTGCTGCATGCTTCAACACAGTCAACTGTCCCACACCACCGAGACGTACATCATTTAAAAACAGGTAAAACAAAGACAATAGGACATTCCATTCCAGAACTGTCATTTATTTAAATTTTCATTTTGCATTTACAGCTTAGACTGGGCATGGATAGCCACGAAGGGATCTTCCTCTTGGTTGCTGATCCTGAAGTGGGCGCGACCGTCGCCCCCCACACTGATCTGCTTGCCTGTGCACCTTCCGCCATCCTTCTGGCCCGAAATGACGTCACAGTAGGTGCCTCCAGGCATGCCAGTGTTCAGAGTCACATCCAAATCCCTGAATGAGGTCACAGAGGGAGAATCCCGATTAGATGAGGTGACTTTAATTAATTTTAACCTCAGTTAAGGATGGAGAGAGCACACATCCTTATTGTCCGAATGTGGATACGTATAAACTAATCCTGTTTGAAATAATGCACCCATGCAAATGGTCCCCACACGGATAAATTGATGTCAAACTGCACAGTCAAACTGACTGATCCAAAACACGTTCCCCTCACCAGTCGTCATTGTTGAAGACGATGAAGCCTTTGTTGCCGCGTCCGAAGGCCACCTGGTTGTTTTGGTTGTCCCACCAGTTGGAGTGAGGCTGTCCGTTGACCACGTTACGGAAGACCACCATGTTCCTAGAGGGACAGACGGTACAGGTGTGTTGGTGGATGGAGACATGGGCTATGTTCGATATCACCTACATAAATACTATTTACAACATAATCAGTGAGTACGTACTGTATATTGAATCCTTAAACCAAAATCTATAATACTACTTTTTCACAAAGATTCAATTATATTGTTAGTGTACTCAACTGGAACATGTGTATGGAGTCAAAACCCCAGCATTTTTGTAATTCTGTAAAAGCTTGAATGAAGTTGCCGAATTGCATTTTGGAGCGTGAATCATCGTCTAGTAATCTCTCTCGGGCACTCAACATTGCCCCAAATTTGAGTATGCCACCCGGGAACTTTATCCATACTCAAATTTCACATACTATGTACCGTTGACATAGTGCATACTCGTTTTCGGTAGGATGTAGTATGTTAAGTATGCATAGTTGGCGATGCCAAACACAGCCCATGTGTTCTTCG
>JAVQIZ010019853.1:0-13115 GCA_036023535.2 Galaxias brevipinnis | reverse complement strand
TGTTGAAAAACCCTCCCTACTCTAGCCTCTCTCATAGATAATGCACCTGTCCTCCCAAGACTCTCAAGGCTGAGAAGCAGATAGTAGTAGCCACTGTGGTTTCTGTGTCTCTGTTTTTCTCTCTGCACAAGACTGAGATTTCTCACGACTGAGTATGTGTGTAAATGTCAGTGGTGTGTGTGTGTGTGTGTGTGTGTGTGTGTGTGTGTGTGTGTGCAAGCGTTCCACACATAATAAGCAAGCAAGGTATTGAGCATAAAACTTAAATCCTTAACAAAAGGCTAGCTGGCTTATTGATAATACTAACTTTTCTCAATAGATCCTAATTTGTGAAAACAAGAGAAACACAAAACAATTCAACTGGCCTAAGTCCACCTTTAACAATCTATCAATATACACAATACAGCAAAAACACTAGCGTTAGCTAACCTAGTGTAGCCTTTAAGTGTAATTCACATTAGCCCCTTAGCCCTGTTACACAACGAAAACAATGATTTGAGAGTAGGCCACCTACAATTCCTGCTGTTATGGTGGCCTACTCTCAAATCAATCATCTGTGTGCATACAGTGTAGTAAGTGAAGTCGCGTTGCCAGTGGGTAAATGGCTAATGTGCGCAGTGATCAGCTGGTGAATTGTGTTCCACACGTGGTTTTCCCTCCGCTGGCGCGTTGCGCTCTCTCTAACCCTCTCCCAATTCATTTCAATAGGAGCAAAAACCGATTAAAAATAATAATTAAAACTGTAACAGGTGAACCGATCACTTGTGTTACAGTGTTATCTGGTTTACTTAGGGACCCCGTTATCTATAAAACCAGATTTTGGCTGCAGTTCTAACTTCATCAACGTGAAAAAACTTCACTGCATAAAATGTTCTAGGAGCAGTTGTAATCAACGTTTTTTTTTTAATATAATTTGATATTAAACCTCAAAGTGGAGAAAATACAACAGTCTAAATGCAATTGTCTAGAGCTATTATCTATCGGTCTTAATTTGCTATGTAAACAAACTTACAAATCTGGAACTGAATCTAGAACCTACAAACTAGAAATAACTATTTCACAGTACTTGGTGTTTTAGCTAGTTTAGAAAGAGTTAATTGTTTAACAAATCATTACACTCATTGTATTTGCTTTTGTCTACACAAAGGTACTGGGATGATCCTGGGAACAATTGAAGATAATTTAAAATATCTTGTGAATGGGACCTTCAGCCACAGCCTCATTGATGCAAGCTTCAGTGTCGTTGAAACTTTAAGAATGACAGACAAACTAAATGCATGGGCTAATTACAAGATGGAAGCTATAGGTCCCCTTGGGCTACACACCTTATTATACTACTCTGCAAAATCAACCTTCAACTCTGAAGAAGTCACAGGAGACAGTACTTTGGATGGAATCATTAAAGTCGGCTCATTCTACAGCAATACCACCTACACTCATAATTATGCTGTTCGCCCTCTTGCAAGAGAAGGAAGAGGAGAGTCCAGTTTCCTGTTAAATTCCCCACTTCTACATATCAACAGTGTAATCAAAGGAATATATGTCAAAGGAGAGTTATTGATTGTGTCTAAAACAAATGTGCAGGATGATGCTCTCAAACATGTGGCAGAGCTAAAGTACAAGGATGCCCAACTGTCCTTTAAATGTGATGCGGTTTCCAGTGCCCTTGGTAAATCGATTCGCAATGGAATTGAGCTTGGCCTTTCAAGTCAAATGGGGATTGTAAGAATTGAGTCAGAGGCAGACGATGCAACAAATAGAGCATACTCAGTTATAACAGGATCCATGAATTCAGATGGCCTTGAATTAAATGCTGAATGCTCTCTTACTTTTATCGATGGTAGGGGATTTCACAGAACCTCCATATTAGTTGGAGGAAATGGTCTTGTTACAAGCGGCACCACTAGCCTTCAGTGCAGCCCCATAACATTTGAAAACATATTTAATGGTGCTATAGATAGCAGGGGAGCATCTCTATCAATTGTTTCTAAAGGAATGGCTAAGGAAATTAGAGGGGAACTAACCATAGAGGGTAGGGTTTCAGGTACTGAGGCATCTCTGAACAGTGTCCTCAAAGGCAACATCTATGATGCAAGTGGAATAAATACAGTGAACCTAGCATTAAACCGGAGAGCTTTGACTTTTTCAAACAATATGAAGGGATCTTGGCAGAGTATGAAAACTGTAAACAGCAATAAAATGACGCTTAGTCTGTGGAGCACGGCTTTTCTATTTAAGACATACACGTATGTTTGTGAGGACATCTCTTATAAACATGATATCAGGGTTAATATGAAGCCATTTGTTTACTCCCTAAGAACAAATTATAATTTAAAGCTCTTTGATCTTAGCCTGAACAATATAGGCTATATGAAAGTTGAGCCATTTCAGATAGACCTGACTGGGAGTGTAAGAGGATCCTTTGGAGAAGAACAAAATATAACACAGATCTATGAAATCAGCTATTCTGGCTTAGCAGGTACATTGAAATACAGAACAATTGCACATTTTATGGAAACCCAATTGAATCACAACTGTGAACTTGAGTTTGCTGGATTGTCCACCAAGTCGAATTGTGAGTCACGATTCAATTCAAAGTCTTTACACTTTGACAGCACTTTTCGCACCATGTTAGTTCCGTTCAGTTTCACTACTGATGCTGTTGTCAACAGTGACGGTGAGATCAATCTACATGGGAAACACACAATGCAGCTGTATAGCAAGTTGCTTCTGAAAGCAGAGCCTGTTGCATTTGCATTCTCACATGAATGCAAAACATCAACAACACATCTACTAAGAGATCGTGAATATTTCACTGATTTGGACAACATTTTTGATGGTCTTCTAACTCCCAGTGATCAGTCTCTATTATGGAAAACAAAAGCAAAGCTAAACGACCATTCTTACAATCAGGATTTTATTACATACAACAACGTTCAAAAGATAGGAATTGAGGTTGCCACTCTTGTTTCTACAGATCTTTTAAGCAAATTTAGTACAGATAAAGGGAATAGGTCAGAGGTAGAAAATCAGGAATATAGTATCTCTGGCATTCTCAAGTATGACAAGAACAGTGATTCTCATATTATCAAGCTTCCTTTAATTAAAAGTATTCCTGTTGCCTTTGAGTGTGCCAAAGGTTTCCTGGTTAATGTGCTTGAGTCACAGCAAAAATTCATTGCTGATCTAGACTTAGACAAGGTAATTTATGAATTTAGAAATAATTTGGATAACCTACCGAAGCAAGTGAGTGACCTAATGTCAGAAATTGATTTAGAGAGCAAGGTGGATAAGATAAAGGAAACACTTGCTGTTCTAGCTAAAGAGTATGCTGTAACATTAGATGACCTGGAGGCTGCTGTAGAGAAGATGAGGGTAAACGTTGAGAAAACTTTACTTGATATTGCAACAAAGATCCGAGATCTTATAGCTGCACTCCAAAAATATGTTGAGAGAGGAGACTTGTCCCTTGTCATATCTAATGTCCTCTTACAAGTTGGAAATGTGCTAAAACATTTTGACGAAGACTATGAGATCAGACATACCCTTATTAGAGTGGTTGATGCAATAAAGGATATAATCAGACAAATTGATTTGCAAAAACTTACTGGAAGTAGTTTTGCATGGTTAGAGGACCTTAATGCAAAATTTGGTATCTTGGATAAAATTGAAGATAAAATGGGTGAAATTAAACAGGTCATTAAGACATTTGATGTCTCAATGGTTTTCGGGGACCTTAGGGATTATATTCTTTCAGTCAACTTAACCAAATTACTTAATCAGCTATCAACACAAATTCCTTCTGATGAGATGACCAGAGTAATAGACTCTATGAAGGACATTATTGTCAATTGGATTGAAGAATATGAAATAGCTAATAAAATCAATGCGGTGTATTTCTATGTTAGAGATCTACTTCTCACATATGACATAGACAAAAAAGTTGAAGTTTTCCTGGATCAATCTATTGTACTCATCAAAGAATTCAGAATTGAGAAGACTGTGCAATCCTTGGTTAATGGTTTGAGAGCTATCAACTTTGAATTTTTACATGAAACTGTTCTGGATCTTCTGCATAGTGTGACAGGCCAGTTAAAAGCTATTGACTTCAGGCAATACATTGATCTGCTTAATGAAAGCATCTCTTCAGCAGTGAAGTTATTGAAAGAGTTTGACTACAATGAATTTGTTGACAATGCTAACAAGAAAATCATTGAACTAACCAACTTTGTCAACAAACATTTTCAATCATTTGAAATCCCCCAAAAGGTTGAAGCCTTAAGGGAGTATTTTCGAGAAATTCAGGCATCTATAATAAAATACATTGAACAACTTAAAAAAACAAACATTGCTGAGATTGTGAAGATGTTGAAGGATTTGATTGACAAAACAGCCTACAACGACATGAAGTTAAAAGCACAGGAAATACTTGAGGACATGAAACAAAGACTCATTGGCATGGACATAAGAAATGAATTGTACATCTACCTCCAAAGGGCAAGTGAGTCTTACACTAATATGATTTCATACATTTCTATTCAGTTACATCGTTTAAAACTAAAGCTTCAACACATTGCAAATGATCAAGAAATCACAAAACATATCAACCAGGCTGTGAATGGAGTTCTTGATGTACTCAAGTTTGGAGAAATTGAGTTTCCATCTTTTATGTTCCCTTTCACCGACATTGCCATCTCGGCCTTTACAATTAACTTGAACAATATGCAGGAGATAAGTATCCCCGCTCAAATCTCAATACCAGAGTTCACGATATTGAGTTTTTACACTGTTCCTGCCTTTTCTATTGATTTTGAGGAGATCAAAGCTAAGATCATTTCATTAATTGACTCCATAAGAAATTGGCAAATTCAAATGCCAGATCCTAAAGAAATCTTTGGAGATTTGAAAGTGCTTTACCTAATCAACCTCCCAGATTTTTCTTTTCCAGAAATAACTGTTTTAGAAATCAGATTCCCTGCAATCAACATACCTAAATTGAATCTTGAGAACTTTGAAATTACAATGCTTCCCATACCTGAGATCAAGATGCCTCAGTTGCCCAGTGATGTTAATGTTCAAGTTTTTGGCCAGCTTTATGGGGAGGTAAGAGTGAACTCCCCCCAGTACACTCTCCTGACAACAGCAATAATTGAAAATGCAACATCTTCATCAAAGACCCCAACATTTTCAGCAACTCTTGTTTCTCAGGCTAAGTCGAATATGGATTTCCTTGAGTACTCCTTGGAAGCCACTGCACGCCTGGAAGCTCCCAGAATGAAAAAAATAATTTTTACTCAGAGTGTTAAAGCTAGACACATGGCCCTCTCAATTGATCATGAGGGATCATTAACTCTCACTGGACAATCTGCAGTGGCGGCCGCTAAAACTGCTGCAAAGACCACAACACAAATGTTCATTGCTGACTGGGTCAATACTATTGCCCTTTCACTGCAGAATGGGATTTCTGCATCCATGAACACAACTTACAACCATAACCTGAATATACCAACTGCTGACGTTTCTAGCCAAGCAACCATGACACAGAATGTTGTTGCTAGTTTTGAATCTGGTACTATATCTGTAAGTGTTGGAGCTATTGGAAATGCAAAGTGGTCTTATCAAGAAAACTCAGATGAAGGAACACACAGAAGCGATCTTGAGTTGAATATAAATGTTAGCAAAGCTAAGTTAGGCTTTGTAGTAGAAAATAAATGTAAGGCTATAAAACTTAAGCAAACAATATTGATCCAATCAATCTTCTTGAACCATATCACAGTTGAAGCAAAAGCTGAGACTGAACTTCCTTTTGTGAAGAATAGTTTATTTGTTTTGAACGGAGAGGCCAATATAGGGAGCTTGAAGTTTGAACTATCAGCCTCTCATGATGCAGAGCTCATTGGTAGAATGAGCGGAGCCATATCGAACTCTGTAGAATTTATGGCCTGTCCGTTTGAGATTGTGCTGGATTCTAAAAATAAAGGCAACCCCAAGATTACATTTCCTTTGAAACTCAGTGGTAAAATAGATTTTCAACATGACTATGGTGTGGTCCTGAATTCAGAGAAGCAACGTGCCTGTTGGGTTGGTTTGGTTAGATTTAATCAGTACAGGTACAATCACAATTTCACAATGGAAAACGGTCAAACAGATGTAAGCATTCATACATCAGCAAGTGGAGAAGCTAATCTGGAATTTTTAACAGTTCCCCTCACCATTCCAGAGATGACAGTTCCTTACTTTGAAATAAAAACACCAAACATTAAGGAACTGTCTCTATGGGAACATGGTTGCTTGAAATACCTGCTGACTACAACTCAGCAGTCTTTTGAAATGAATCTAAAACTGCAATACCAAAAGAATTCTGACATGCACACTATTCCATTTGACTTTGGTCCCATCTATACATCGATCAATGAACATTCAATCACTCTGCAAGCACACTTGAAGAACTGTAGCGACAACGTAGTTGCATTTCTTATAAATTCTTATGACAATGCAAAGACCCATTATGACAAACATAAGATTGACACCTCCAACCAACCTCCTAGGATCTTCAAAGTTCCTGGGTACAAAATACCCATTCTAAATATTGAGGTATCTGCTTTTTGGGCGGAGTTACCTGCATTAAGCTTTGTTTTGCCCAAAGAGGTTAGTACACCAAGCTTTGAAATTCCTACAACGGGGTGTACTGTTCCGTCATATACTCTTGTGTTGCCGTCTTTGGAGTTGCCTGTCCTCTATGTTCCAGAAACACTAAGTGATCTGACCCTCCCCACATTTACACTGCCTTCCATTAGAGACAACATTATGATTCCAGCAATGGGAAATATTACTTATAATTTCTCTTTCAAGTCACCTGTGATTTTCATCAGCTCTAAAGCAGGGCTCTACAATCAATCTGGCATTGTGTGTGAGTTTGTGGCTTCTTCAACATCATCATTTGACATTTTGAATAGTAAAATAGATTTTACAACCAGTTTTACAACAAAGAAAAGTGGTATAATACTTGACACAGCTGTTTCACTGGAACATAAACATGTTGAAGGGAGCCATGACTGCACAGTCAGCCTCTCTAGTAGGAGTGTGGAAGCCTCAATGGAAAATGTTTTAAAACTAAATCTGCCTTTCCTGAATCTACAATTAAATCAAGAACTCCTTGGCAATACAAACACCCAACCAAATGTTGCCTCCAATATAAAACTAAAATATATGTTCAACATTCCACATATTCAGACTTCGGGACTGGGAAACATTAATCACGACTTGGCATTAAAGGTACTTTCTTCTTATGTCTCGCTAGAAACCGTCACCAAAGGAAATACAGATATAGCTATAATGGAAAGTTGCAATGTTACTGGAGTCATAGAGAAAGAGACAAAGTTCTACCTCAGGGCTAATGGCCTGCGATCCATCATGAAAAATCATTTTTACTCAAACATTTTACAAAATATGTCGAACATTTTTAATGCTGACATAGATAATGAGCTTGCTCTTGAGGCCTCCCTCCACCGTGTTTATGTGACTTTAAATTCCACAAGCAACAACAATGCCAACATTGCCACCTTCAACACAAATGGAAACTACATTGTTAAAGCAACCCTAGACTTTGTTCCTTTCAAAACTTTAAAAACTATTGTGGAGATCGATGCATCTCAGCCTTGTAGTTTTGGCTATGCAGGAGTTTTTCATAAGATAAATCTTGTTGTTACACCAAAAAATCAGACCTTTGTCTGGAGTGGCAAGGAGCAGTTTAAGTCTAACATTCATGCCTGTGACTTACTCCTGTTCAATGACGAAGCGGAAGTGCGCATGGAGTGGACTGGATCTGTTGAAGGACATCTAGCCTTCTTAAAGTCAATTAAGCTTCCTGTGTACCATCAGACCATCTGGGATGTGCTTAAGTTGGATCAGGCCACTAGCATAGACAGATTGCAGTTCCTTAACATCTCCTCCACTATAGTTTATACAAAGAGCATGGATGGTCTAATGTTTGTCATACCATTCAAATTATTTGAAAATGGAGTGACTTTCAGTTTCCCATCATTCACATTCACAACCCCTGGTTGGCTGAAAGAGATTCCATCAATTGTAAGAAACTTTGACATGCGGTTTGAAGATATAGTTTTTTCTGATCATATCTCAATACCACTGAACATCAAAGTTCCATCCTTTGATGTGCCTTTCACCACCTTACACGTGCCAACCTTTGCATTTGACACAAAGAATTTTCATATCCCTAAGGTTGTTATCACTACAGGCTTTGAAATCATGCTTCCAGGCTTGCCTAGGATTCAAGTCCCCAGCTTTAATATTGACACAGAGTACCTCCAGGAGAAAATGCATTCCCTTTCACTCAAGGTTGAAAAGTATGAAATCACAATCAGTGAGGTTACTTTAAACCTGAACGATATTGCCAGTCATATTTTATATTTTGAAATACCAATCATCACCATTCCAGAGCAGAGGATAGAAATACCAGAGATCATCGTAGACCTGCCTGCAAGTGTGTTTATCCCATCATTTGCAGCTCTTTCTACCATTACAACAGTTTCCTCACCAGTTTACAATTTGACAGTAACAGCAAACCTTGAAAACAAGGATTCTAACATGGTCTCTTCTCTGAAGTCAATCTGTACTTCCACAATGACCTTTTTGGAGTATGACCTAGATGGTAAGACCATCTATAATCTAAATGTTTATTTTTTCACCCTGTAAAATTATTTGATGTCAAACACATTGGACATTAAATAAGACTACTATTTTGCCCATATTTCCTATAGTCGCTGTAGCTCTTAGTTTGGATAATGGAGCAGTCAGCCTTAATGGGAGATGCAACTTGGTCCACGGTGACGCAAATGTTGATTTGCAGCATTTCTTTGCTCAAATCACAAGGTAAAATACACTATACATGGGTAAATCACAAAAGTGTTTATGTTGTGTAATATTGTTAAAGTTAACTCTTTAAAGTTGAAAAAAACTTGTCTAATTCTGTCCTCTCCATAGGCTGAGAAGGCAAGCACCTCATGATGCTATGTAAGTCTTTAATGGTATTTTCACTGCAACAAATACACAGTTCTGTACTGGTATATATTTTTTATTTTTACAGTAACTTTGTCCTCCCACTTTTCATTATCACCATCATCACTTGCTCACGGTTTATGAAAAAAAGTTTAAATATGTAAACGTTTGGTGTGATGCATTGATCTGTGCTTTGTACAATGTGGATTGATTGAATTACTTGAAAGTCAAAACGTGTCATACACCAACTAACTCGTCCTCCAATTTTAAACTACCCTCTCAGATACAGGCTAATTAAAAATTCAATACAACAAAACTATCCTATATTCCTTATGCTTTAACTTAATTGAATAACAATAATGCAATTATACGCATATATTTTTATACTTATATGCAATTAATAATTGTTTGCATCATCCTCTTGGCCTGTCTAGCAAACTAATCAAATATCAATTTGATAGACTTTCTTTTTTTTATATAGAAAGAAACCATTGATGAAGGCTGCGATTAGCTGCCGCCCTACTATATTCTACACTGCGTGCATTAGCCAGGCTACTTAGAATTTGCTAAGACACTAGATTGTATATTGGATGGTTTCTATTGGCCGGGGATTCGGGCAGATGTGCGTAAGTGTCCTGCCCGGAATGTCATCTTGTGAATCCCTTGGCCTGCCAAGGAAACGTACCAATTATCAATTTGATCATTTCTCTTTTTTTCGTTAGATCGTTTTTTGTGTTTGCCATAGACTGAGATATAGTCATGGCCAAAAATATTGTCACCCTTGCACATTTAAAGCAAAACACAATTGTCCCCAAAAATATTTATTTAAATTGTAATAGTACTGTATAATAACCTTTTTTCAACATTTTGGAGAGAATTACTGATTAGACTTCAATGGGATTTGCACACCTGGCTGTACTGGTAGTTTGACCTACTTTTCTTTTGCAAACTGCTCCAGTTCTCTCACATTTTAAGCGTGCCTTCTTCTAACTTCTGTTTTCAGATCTCTCCACAGGTTTTCAATGGGATTTAGATCTGGACTCATTGCTGGCCACTTTAGCGTTTTCTTTTGAACAATAAGCGTTTCTGGCCGCATGTCCAGCTACATAAGATAGTGGGGGCTAATGACCTGGAGGCTTTTGTAGCAACATTTAAAGCGACGGGCCGAATGTGTGGGTGGCCGAAGGCAGAATGGGCCTGCCACCTGCTTTCCTTGCTGACGGGGGAGGCCCATCTTGCCGCCCACAGCTTGGTCTGAGGCTGGCAACTAAGTTGCTGTGGCCAGGGCAATTCAAGATCGGTTTGGGTGGGGCCCTGAAAAACATCAGTGTTCTGTGTCCTGCCCAATGTGTCAGCTAGTGAATTCCAAAGGCCCCTTTGTGCCGTCTTCTGCTGATTGAAGTGCCATTCGAGAGAATTGGCATGGATGTTTTTGGGCCATTAGACTATAGAGCCCATGGTTTGTACTTTTCACTATCGATTATGAAACCAGGTACCCAGAAGCATCACCGTTGTACAAAATCTCTGCAAAGAGCATTGCACAAACACTGTTTTCAGTCATCTCCCGAGTAGGAATTCCTATAAAAATTATATCTGACCAGGGCACGAATTTCATGTCACATACACTAAAGAAGCTTTATGGTAATTCAGGTAATTCAGATTACTTTTTATCACTCCGCAACAAACAGGGGATTCAATAAAACACTGAAAATCACAATCTGTAAATTTGTACACGAGGAGAGTCATAATTTGCATAAATGGCTAGATTCTTTGTTGTGTGGCTTGAGTTATTGTACGGGCAACAATGGTGAGGTGTACTAGACCTAGTCAAGGAAAACTGAGCCTGGGTCTAGTGCCAGCAAAAATTTAATTGAGTACATCTTGGAACTGTGTGCAAAGCTTCACTCACTGCATAGGCTCTCACGGGACAATTTTCAGCAAGCCCGGGAGCAGCAGAAGCACCATTATAACAGGGAAACAAGACTCAAATGGTTTGTACTGGGAGAGAAGGTCCTCGTAGTAGTTCCCACCTCTAGCTCCAAATGACTTGCAAAGTGGAAAGGGCTGTTTATGATCACACAATGTCACGGCCATGGCCGTGCCTGCCCTACGTCTCCACCCCTTTTCCATTTAGGAGCTGTTTAAAAGATGATTGCAGGAGATGAGTTTCAGCTGTCCTGGATCCCATATAAGCCAGTCCAAAAGAACAACCGGGAGATCGCTCGCTCTCTTATAGGCTCACTCACCACTTACGGGCGTTGTGCCATGCCTAACTACTTGTGTTTGGGCTACATTTCTGTTATTTTAAAAAACCTTGTTATTCCTTTTATATTGGCTCGTGTGATCATGTTGACGGCGTGAGCCGGTCGTAACATGATTAATGGGTGGGTGGGACACACTTCTTTCGTTCTGACTTTTCCTGGTAATGCTGGGAAATTGGATGTGGGTAGAGTTTGTCAGTCCTGCAATAATAAGGGTCACTGGCAAAAGGAGTGCCCGATTGCAAAATGCACTCGAGTAATTTGGATACCAGCTGGGACAGTGAAACCGTTGGGTTGGCAGCTCTTGTCCGGCCGGTTTTCAGTGGTGTCCCGTATGTTAGGCAAGCCTGGGGTTTTGATTATTATCCGTTTGTTACGGATGGGTTGGTATCAACAATCAGCGACCCAGTGAAACAGCATGTCCAGGTGTTGTGAGATACCGTTTTTGGGGTGAATCTGCCCTCCCATTTTACGACCATACTGATACAGGCGGTAGTGTACTGATTAGAGTACTTGGTTTGAGGAACATTTGTGTTCCTCTGCACAAAATCTATTTGCAGTCTGAGTTGGTCCACGGGGGAGTAGTAGTTGGGGTCAGACCCTCACTCCCAGTTGAAGGGGTCGACCTAATATTAGGTAATGATCTTGCTGGGGCTCTGGTTTGGAATAACTGTTCTCCGCAAACATAAAATTAAAATGGTATGGGACCACCGGGCAGAAATGCACCAGTTTTCTCCTGAATGGTGAAGCACCTATCACAAGAGTTGACAGCCACTGCTTCTGCTTGGAGACACGATAAAGGACACAAAGTTCCTCACTTCAAGTGGTGGCCTCACAGGGGAGCAGTCCAGTCAGTAGTCCCTTGCTGGTCCGCTAAAGGCATCATGCTGATGGTCTCCCACCACATGTATGGCAGCGTCCAAGTGGTTGAAAGTACTTCTGGTACTGACTGGTATATATAATAACAGGGAGTATTGTGACAAACGGTGTGATGAGACAGCTGTTAAGCTTGTTGAATTCATTTTTTATAGGTTCTGTGGTGGAGTCCAATTCTGTTATGCTGGGGTGAGCTGGTGTTCACTGTTGGAGGGCCGTTAGTGCTGATGTGGGACACCTGGGCACCCAGGCTGCTATAGCCTATTTATAGTTAGACACCTCGGCAAATGGTGGTGGCTCTGACTGTGCAGACTGCCTCCACTATGGTTGTGTTGTTTTAGGTTATTGTGGTTTGTATATTAGCCTCATTACTCCTGTGAGCTTGTTGAGTTCTCTTTTTATCTCCATATTCTCCATATTAATGCCCATGGTTTGTGAATGGGAAGGCCAACAAGCTCATGTAGGTGTGATGGTCAGGTGTCCACATACTTTTGGCAATATTGTGTATATTAAAATCCCCAAGAATCACAGTATTTAAATATAACTGCAAGCAGTGATAGCGATGGCCGGCTATGAAAAAATAATTACAGAAAAAATAAAAAATACAGCCGAAAAAAAGAAAGAAAAAGTAGAAAAAGAAAAAAGGACAAATCCGGTTGGAATGGTCATAGAACTCTCAGCAAATGGAGGAGGTTGCACACCCACCAACTTACATAACCTTCAGTATCCTAGATAGCAAAATTAGACTGTTACTAATTGTACTGTACTGTGCCTAAAGAGGTTTTTTGTCATTTAGTTTTAAGGCCTGAAATAGTTCACATGAACTGACTTGAATGAGTAATAATAACTAGAAATGCATTTCCCTGCGCAAATGCAATGTGATGCATCGCAGTTATTGGACTGACCGCCTTAGTGTACAGAACCTACCCCTGCAGCACAAGCGGACTGCGGTCCAAACCC
>JAVQIZ010019839.1:0-62313 GCA_036023535.2 Galaxias brevipinnis | reverse complement strand
ATGTCATACTCCAAGATAAGCACTTCAAAAACCAATAATTTAGAATGGACTTGGGTTGAGCAGATATGTCATTGGGGTTTTCAAGTGGGCACCCTCCATCCCGGATGTTTCGTTAATTTGAGCCCACGACACCTCCAGAAGGCTTAACTGTGAGCAATGACGTCTCAGAGCAACCCTCCTCTGTATCTGTTCTCGGCACAGCCAGATCTTAAAAGAAGAGATATCCCTATACCTATACCTGTTACCTATTCCTGCAGGTGCTTTCTGCCAACTCTGCAGGGATACTTGCCACCTGAAAAGAAGATAATCTTTCCCTACTCTGTTCCTGCAGGCTTGGTATTTGACTCTCTGCAGATATCCCTATAACCATCCCTATTCCCTATTCCTGTAGGCGCTTTCTGCCAACTCTGCAGGGATATTCACCACCTGAAAAGAAGATAATCTTTCCCTACTCTGTTCCTGCAAGCTTGGTAAATGACGTGCTGCAGGAAAGTCTTACCTTTTATACCTTTGTCCTTAGATTAAACCACTTTTTATGGTTTTTCAACATGATGTTACTTTTGTGCCCATATAGGATCCTTCCTTTTCAGCCACAGCCACTGGCTACTTCTTTCTGCTTTATCTGACATAGCTTTTATGGTCTGGCGAAATTCTTTGCAGCAGATCCCTAACTCCTTAAGTAGTTTGGCTGTTGATATTGCAACAAATCCACGGCATCCAACTTCCACAGGACACACCTTTGTACTCCAATTTCGCTGTTCTGCCTCAGCTGCTATTTCGCTATAGCGGAGTTTCTTTCTTTTCTATGCCTCGTCTATTGCTTCTTCCCACGGGACTGTTAGCTCTATAAAATAGACAATTTGCTGTGTGTTGGACCAGAGTAATAAGTCTGGTCTTAAGTTGGTTGTGGCAATCTCTGATGGGACTCTCAGTTATTGGCCGATGTCAACAAGCATTTTCCAATCACATGCTCTCCTCAGCTGCCCTGAGCTTTGTTTTGGCCTAGAATTCTACCTTCCCGTAACACCCTCCCTGACAAAGCGAATGTGGTGCATGTCGCCCTCTGTTCCAATGGGCAGGACATTAACTGTTGAGCGCCTATGCTCTATTGCTACCACCAGGTATTTTAGTACTTGAGTGTGGCGCCAGGTATATCTCCATTGAGTAAGGCTCGTCTTGCACCCAGACATTGTGTTTTTGAGATTAGCCGTCCCCCATAGAGGAGGCATGTTGGATCCTCACCTACCCATTGGCTAAGATTTGTAGGTATTGGAAGTACTTCGTAAATTGCCTTAACAATTAAGCTAATTCTTGTGGATTCCATCCTCCAGAAGTCCTTCCAGGTAATTTTCCTCTGCTTTACACTTTCCCAGTTCATCTATTGCCCTTGTTTGGCTTGTGAGACAGTTTTAGCGCTCCTTACTGCTTCCTCTTGCTTACGTATCTGTTCTGTCACTAATTTGCGTTGTTACAAAGGGGTTGATTTTGACCATGTCTGTTTACTTGTGCCAAGTCAAAATTCTCCTCATTAATGTTGTACTTGCCCTACTATTTCCCTATGTATTGTATTATTTAAACAAGTGTCAGAATTCAAGAATCTATGCAAAAGCTACAATCACAGACATATCTTGACTACATTTAGTACACACTACTATTATTTCTTTGAGTGTCACATTTGTTCACAGGTTTGTTGCGGCTTCCAGTGGCAAAGAGGCTTATGTTATCTCCCTTTACATTGACAATCCATTGCTGATTGGAGGAAAAAAGTTTGACCTGCGTCTCTATGTGCTGGTTACAACGTATCGACCTCTCAAATGCTACATGTAAGTTAATCGGCCATTGTAGACTTTTTTTTATGTACAGCCGCTAAATGTGGCAGAATCACTTTGATATACTAACAATATAATCTGTGATTTGAATTAGGTATAAACTGGGCTTCTGTCGGTTTTGCACCGTGAAGTACACCCCCAGCACCAGCGAACTGGACAATATGTTTGTTCATCTGACCAATGTCGCTATTCAGAAACATGGGGTAGGTGCAGTATGTGTTAGCCTAATTTCCATCAATGGGTGTCTTTAGATGCCCTATGTCGATCTAGCATGAATCACATTTTGTCATGAGGAAAAAACTCTCTTCAAATTTTATGATTTACCTGTGTGTTGTGTTGTCATGGTAGGATGACTATAACCACGTCCATGGTGGGAAGTGGACAGTCAGTAACCTGCGTCTGTATCTGGAGAGCACCAGGGGGAAGGAGGTTACCAGCAGACTGTTTGACCAGATCCACTGGATCATGGTGCAGTCCCTCAAAGCTGTGGCTGTAAGTGTGATTTCTCTCTATCACTCTCGGCCCCTCTATTAAAGGCACACACAGACACACTAACAAGCACAGCATGTTCCCCAATTGACACCTGCAGTCCCTACTACTTGGGCTTCCAAATTCTTCCTCTTTTCACTTCAATCACGCTTTGCAACCACACTTCTCTTTTTTGTCGAAATGATTTGATTCCCTAGGGGGGCACTGTAGTTCAGCCCTTTTTTTGTCTCTGTTGTTACACTTTTTCTCTCTAGCCTGTGATGAACAATGACAAGCACTGCTTTGAGTGTTATGGGTATGACATCATCATTGATGACCAGCTCAAGCCGTGGCTTATTGAGGTGAGTGTATCCAATTGACCCCAATTCACATGCACACACACACACACACACACACACACACAAACATTGTAATTGCACCATAATTACATGAAATCAAATTGAAACCATATGGTGTAAAAATACCTTGTTTTTGTTGCCTGGTTCCTCAGTGCTGGGCCCTAATTGAACCTTTACTCTGCCTAGAGTGCCAAGCATGTGCCATTGTGTCGTCAGGCTTGACTCCTTAGGTGTGTGTGTGTGTGGGGGGGGGGGGGGTGCGTGTACGTGTCTAGCTCTGATCATGCATGATTGTTTTAGTGTTTATTGAAGGTATATTTGCATGGCATGCATGTTCATCCCCTTTCTATTTCAGTAAATTGATTAAAATCTGAGACCCTGATTAGATTTATTTTTATATATATAAAACGGTTTAAGGAAGGAGCTTTTTTATAAATGTGTTTTATTTTTAGTTATTTTATTTACTGTGATTATTTACTATTGGAACTGAACAAATGTTGGGCAGTCCATGGCACTGCTTTAGTAAAACTTCAACTTTAATTTGAAACCCCTTCATTGCTTCTTTATTCCCGAGAACCAATTTGTTTCTTTGTATTTGATCCATGAGATCAGAAAAAGGCTGTTCTGTTGTAGTCAGGCATAGCTATTTTCTGAGGTAAATCCTCGGGTATATCCGGGGGCAGAGCAGCCTGCATGCCAGCAACACCAAGCTTTCATCTACTTGTAATGGATCCTAACAGCTGGGAACTTGCAGCTTCAAATTCTCTGACACAGCTGATATCCCATGTGCTCTGTGTGCGTTTATCTGATAGTTCTTATTGTATCCCCTTTCATGGTCTGGTTTATCTGGTTGTGTGTGTGTGTGTGTGTGTGTGTGTGTGTGTGTGTGTGTTTTCGTCCTGTTTATATGTACAAACAGACCTGCTCTTCATAATGCATTGCCAGTGCCAGAGCTCCACATGTACATTTCCTGTATGAAAAGAAATCCACTTTTAGAACATGGGGGAAATTAAGCAGTGAGCTCATAACTGGTTACACTTCCCCAGCTGTAATCACATCGCAACCTTCCATACTGTTGCTGGTGTACTCAATGACTAATTCCAATTCTAACTCGGATTTGCATACTTGTGTGTGCTTGCACATGAGTTATTCTGTGTCTGTGTCTTTACTGTCTTTTATGTATCTGCATATTTGCTCTTACTCGGTGTGTGTGAGTTGGTGTACTGTGTAAATTACCCTCTAGGTCAACGCCTCTCCCTCGATGACTTCCAGCACAGCCAATGACCGGATTCTAAAGTACAACCTTATTAATGACACGTTGAACATTGTTGCACCCAATGGTGACCTCCCTGACTGTCGCTGGAACCGCACCCCACCACGAGAGGTCCAGGGCAACTATCAAGTCTTGTGAGTGACACCCTCCTACTACAATCAGAGCATAGATAGTCAGACTCCATGGCTGTCATTACAAGTTTCTGACTACACAGCAGCTTCAGCTATAAGCAAATAGCGACCCTCTTGGGGGTTCTACTGCTTTTCAGAACATGCCTTGTTAATCTCTCTTTCTTTTTAACTGAGCTCCATTTGTTTTTTCAGTTTATAGAGTGGATGTACTGGTAGTGTCAGACATAATTAAAGTAACCTGGTATGAAACTGGCTTGAAGGAACTGCTTTTTAGTTGGCTTCACTCTCATTTTCCATTGTGCAAAAAAAGACCTAGTTCAATAAAATAGTGCCTGACAGTCAAACAAATGTTTACACAATTTCTTTATGTCCTTAACCTGTGTGTAAACTTAAGAGTTTAAAGCACAGTTCTGGTGGCGTAGTGGAGAGGAAAGAGACAGGGAAGGTGTAACATCGAAATAACTAATTCATTGTATTGTTATTGTTGCAATACTATGATTATATTATTGTTGTTGCAATTGTGGATTGGTGCTTTAACAATGCAGCATTTAATACAGTATTTTCAACAATATAGAAATATTCCTGGGTATCTTAGGGGAAGGGGTGTTTATGTTATTGTTAAAAATGATGGTCTGTTGAGCACTTTGAAAAGCAGTCCTATCCGGAATTAAAACCAGGTATCTGAATATTCACTACAGTCCTTTGCTCTGCCATCGAAGACAGCAGGTTTGTCAGATTCAGTGGTCATGCTGGGAGTACAGTACTCCGAAAAGGTGCCTCAGAATAAAAAGGTATACTCTATTAATGGTATTGTGACACTGAGGGAGTCATGTGTGAACTCAGCACTCAGTCCTTAGTTTTTCCATTTTACACTGTTTTGTTTTTAATTTACAGTGTCTCAACGATCAATCAACCTTTTCTCTTATGTTCCTCTTTATGCACATCTTTCAGGTATGATGAAGAGCAGGCACTGAGCGAAAATGCCGAACGTGATTTAAGGAGTCGCTCGGGTCAGTCTTTGGGGACAAAGAGCACAAGAGGGGGTGCTGGCCTTCGCCCTTCTACTGCCACCTGGAAGTGAGGTTGTGTCCAGCTTCAATGCTGACCTGTGCTACACTTCTAGTTCTGTCAAATGGCTCTTTTTTGAGTACAGACACCACCATTTTAACTCCAGTTTACCTCCCTACACACTACAGGACCATGCAATTACCATTAAAATATAAATGGGGGAATTGGAGGTGTGCCAAACAAAGCCAATGAAAAAATTTAATTTTTGACAAGCCGAAATGAGTGTTGAAAGGGACTATTACAGAGGGTTGAGTATGTGTTTGGGCTTTTGTTGAATTGGTACACCTTATAAAAGTTTAATTGAAATAGAGATAGTAAAAATGCCTCAACTTGAGGCTTGAGCAAGGATTTGTGCATTTATTAGTATGCATGACAAGAGACACGGACACACATAGACTAAATATAACAATGTCTTGTGTAGGAACTAATCTATGTGAATTAAATAAAATGAATAAACATGTTAAAAAAACATAGTAATGGTAACCATGGTTGGGCAAAAATAGTCAATATCACAAAATGTTTAGACTACACCAACATTTTGAAGAAAAAGATAATGCTTTTTTTAACATGGTTGAGAGGTTGAGGTTTTTAAATCCACTTTGTTTTTTATTATATGTTCTTATATTTAGCATATTGCTTTTTGGTGTATATTTTCTTGTGTAGATCTTTTTTTTTAATGCTAGCAATAACCTGTTATATTAATTAACATGTTTTTTATGAAGTTGACACTTTCTGGGATACAAGAACAAAAAAATTACTTTGGCTATACAATTGAACTAATCCAAAAGGAATTTAGATCAAGCAAAGGTTAAGTCTTTAAAAAGTAAAAACCTCTTCTGATCTAAAGTTGCCATGCCAACAAAGTACCTACACTACATGGGTTCATTCCATGGGTCCATGTTGCTTTGGTATGATTTAATGATTTTACCATTAAGACAGCATCCAAAGGCTTATAGCTTAGTGTATTTAAGATAACCACCTTTTAGTTATTATCAGTCACAGTTTGTGGCCACCTGCAGCAGGTTTATTCCAACTGCATATCAAGCAGACTATGACAATATTGGAATTTAAATTTGAATACTGACTGAATAACAATCTAAGGGTAGATCTTAAATTATATTATAAAACTAGTTCTAGCTCGAGTTTGTAGCAATAGACAATAAGACCATAACACATTTCATATGTGACATAAATTCAAAAGAGACTGTCGAAGCTAGACTGTCATTGGGCTCAGTGCAGCGCAATGTGTGTTTTACTCCTATCACACTTTTCAGTGGTACAAATATGGCCTTTCTTTTACACTGACTATACTGCGTTTTTTTACTTAGTGTTGTTATTTTACGTTTAAAAACAAATGTGTGCTCCCTTTTGACCAACAAACTTGTATGGTTATAGAGTTGAAAGCGTTGTAACAATAATTAAAGGGTTGTTTTATATAGCCTTCTGTATAATTGAATTTGTTTATTTGCTACTAATTAAAAGGGTTCCTTCTAAAATGTTTAGCCTTTAATTAATAAATCAAAGAAAGCAAATGGAGGTTACTTAAGGGTTACTATAAGAATCTCTCTTGCTGTCTATCTCACACCTTCCTCTTCTTCCAAACCAAATGCAAAAAGAAATCCGCGGGGAAGAGAAAATTGGTAATCCATTTCCAAAGTGGATGTGACGTCAGAAAGGCGGCCCCCTTCAGTCCTCGCCTCACGTCATTCACTTGATTTAGTTGGTCGGTAGTGCTGAGACTCGAGAGGTAAAGCGCTTAAATATTATTACTACTGATTATCCAGTGTAAGAACAACCGAAAAACAGAAAGGTAAACTTGAAAGTAGTTTTTAACCTTGAGCTAACGTTAATATATTGTTACGGCCATTCGGTCGGACAGGGAAATTACTACAACTTAAAAGTTTGGCGACATCGTTAGCACAAACAGTTACAAGTGACTTAGCCTGTACTTACTTAGCCATTCTTTGTGACTAACTCACGTTACGTTAGTTAGTCAGCTAAATTAACCTAAAGTTGTGTTGTCTCGGGAAAACCAGACAGCCATCCGATTTCCAAAGTTCCAACGAACAGAGCAGACGAGCTAAGTCGTAGTAAGTTACCAAGTAGTTACTAATGATTTTCTCGGAATTTGTATAAAGTCGAAGTTGTTGTGGAAGTGAGGAATTGTTACGTTATTCTCCGGTGGCCAGCTTGTTAGTAAAACTTGAAACGTTAGATTAAACTGCTTTGCTGGCTAGAATTTAGAGGTTAAACGTGTTAGCGTATTTACGCTCCTGTTAGCTAACAGTAACGTTCGTTTGAACATATTCTGAAGTCACAGTCATTCACTTAAGTTAACGAAATGGGATATTTGGCTGGTTATATTTGTACTGCTTAGCATGTAGTGTGTGTATCGTGCAGCTAAAACGCGCTATATGAATCAGAGGCTGGCAAAAAAAAGAATGTGTCGGTCAAGCTAACATATGGTTAAATTTAAAGCACTTTCTGCAATCCAGTAAAACGTCGTTATCTAGCTACCAAGACAGTGCTTTAATTTGGCTACAGTAGGGCGGGGCAGGCAGGTTTCCACAACAATATAAGGTTACTAGTGTAAAAAAAACCAACATTTTTTCTAGACTGAGGGATTGTGGTCAGCTTATTGTCTCTTTTTTCATAGGCACGTTACTGAAGTTGTCCAGTGAAACCAGTAATCATTAATAATTAACATTATCAGCCTCCTCATGAAAGGGGAGCTTTGGCTTCACAATCACAGGAACTGTTGATGCTTGATCTTGTATAGGAAACAGTATGTTGCAGACGTGATACAGTGAGAACAGTGTTGTAATAGCAGTAGTGAAATATCTCTGAAAAAGTAAGTTCCTTATGTGTAGTCGTTGCAAATAATTGACAGGCAGGCAGATCAGGCCGTTGGTTTCAGACAAAAACAAAGTAAAATCTAGAGCTTGAATTATTGGTGTCAGGGTCTCCCCTTCTCTGTGGCATAATACAGTAGGCCTATTTCCCCCCATTATGTTTATGTCCTGCACATTGGCACATTGAATGGAAAGAGCCTGAAAGAGTGGGACAAATCCCATTGTCATGGGCTGACCATGGACAGAGGTGTTTTGGGCAGGGCTGATGATAGAGCAGTGTACAGTTTGCAAAAGTTGAGAAAACGACTGACATAGCATTGGTAGTTTGTTTGTCAGACATTTGGCGCTGCTGAACTATTAGAGACATAAGTCTTATGTTGGGGTTGCAAATCAAAGGCTCAGAAAAACTTAAGGATATGGCACAGATAACAACCCAGGAACTATGAGATTCACCGCAGCTATAACATTAATCAGGTCAGTTGATTAGCAGGCTAAGACTTTCATGTTCATGTTAGGTGACTCAATAAGAATACAAACATTCCGTGCAACAGTAGCTTACTATATTTATTCTTTGTTCCCTTGTTAGCGTTCATAAACACCACATTACTTTCGAGTGGAAAACGAAAGTAAACAAAAACCACTACACTCCCCAAAATTCCACACTTTAAAGTCACATTCTTAGTATGTCTGACCCGTGTCTCTAACACTATATAACACAATTTATTGGGTGAAACCAGGCAATTCTGTGTGAACTCAGTCACTTTGCCCCCTTATATAGCCGTTTTAGAATGATCTTTTCATAACCACATTTTGCGACGATTCAACTGTAAGATGAAAGTCCTCATATCAGCATAAATGGTTAATTCATTGTACACAAACATGCCCATAAATCATAAGTCAAAGATAGAACCAGCAAACGCTCTCCTCTTGACTTAAAACTACCACCATTTTCAAAGAAATCAGGAAGGACCCCTGGTGATGCAAAAGAGTCATTTTCTCAACTAGTTTGACATTCTGCTCTTTGATTGCGAAATGCTAAATGACGATACGTTTAAAATACCACATTGGAATCTGATGAAAAACAGATAAGAATATTGAAAATGGGTTTGCTTTCACTTTAACGCAATGGAGCTAGTACACGCCTAACAAAAGATGGAAATGAATACTTTTTAGCTTTTGATTATGCAAATCCTAGCTCTGTGGTAAGCTTAAGTTAACAACAATGTCTTTTTCCCACCAAGTTCTGTGTTCTGTCTCAACGAGCACAGACAGATCACTTAAAACAATGCAGCTCTACATTAAAACGTTTCCGTTTAGCCAAACTGCACAAGGATAGGCTAAGGTTAGTCCTCACTGCTCTGGGCAGTATTGACAAATGTGTGCTAACCTTTTTTATCTGCACTTCACAGCTTGTTCTTGAAAGGAGACGTAATGTCATCATTGTTAGACAAAGCCATGAGAAGCCTCTTGCTCTAATCCTTTTTGTGAATCAGACAGACCAACTGAAGATGTTTCCCTGTTTCAAAGGGAGCAAATATTTGACAACTCCCCTCAGGAAAACTCCTCTCAATGTAACATGATGGGTGTTGCAGAAGTATTTAGTGTTTTCTCAAGAAAACTGTTTTTACTTTATGGGAAAGGAGTTCAATACGTTGTTGGCTTGTTTGTTTGTGTGACAGTTTTATTTGGCATGATCTGAAATCACTTGGTGTAAAGTCAATTTATGATATTGTAACCTCTCTCGTAGTTTCTCTTATTCTTTTGCCATTTCTACTAAATAGGTCTACTTTCTCTCCTATCCACTTTTAGATAGATTTCCCTACATCTATAATCTACTTTTTATTTTAACATTCAAGCAAACACTTGCAAACACGCACAGCCTGAGAACAGGCAGGATTGTGCCTGTCAGCTGTTGGATGAGCGCCGCTCTGTTTTCTTGCCTGCAGCACTGTTAAGAACAGATCGGCATAGTACAGTCAGTGTGGCTTTGTTAGTGTTCCTGTTTGTCTGCTGTTTCCATTGGACCCCTGGCCTATAGAGAACTGTCCTGAAGCTGTGAGCATACACCAGAGAGGACAAGCTCAATGGAGATCCTGAGATAGGACAGGTGTGCTTGACAGTTTGTGTGAGGGTGCATGGTACCAAACATGCTGTGTGTGTGTCTATGAATGAATAAATTGAAGCAGTGAAGAGGGTGAAAGATGGACATGGTCTCTCCATAGAGAGACATCAGATCCTGCTTTCCCTCTCTGTAGGGTAAAGGTCACTGTTCTGTCATTTCTCAGGCCTTCTAGGTCTCACAGCTCGTGCTTTCAATAACTCCCTGCTGGGCTATATCTATTCTGTTTTCCTTCTTTAGCACTCATTCTCAGCTTTCTCCTTCTCTATGTCCAATGTATATGTAGCCCAGTTAACTTGATATAGCTGTATAGCACAGATATATCCATGCAGTCAGCCTATTTACACAATTCCTGCCCCGTGTGTTACCTCTATTTGAGCTCTGCATTTATTTTGTGTTCTGGAGGCTAAGCTACGATCTGCAGAATTCCAACATTCTGTGAACAAGTCTTTATCAGCTTGTTTGCAAATATAGCTGCAAGCCATGTTAGATTAGACAATCTTTGGTCTGTACTATGTACCACCAGGTTCCTTCTTTAGTCATTCAAGAGTTGGCATATTTGAGAAAGTTATTCCAGTCCCTTGGATTTCGTTGTGGCGTTATCGTGTATTGGAGTGACCAACCAAGTGGACCTTAGACCCTGGTCAGCAAGGTATCTACATTGTTTACAGTTGGTGCTCCGCTCAAGTCATGTTCAGCAGTTCAGTATGAGATCTTTTTGAAGTAGTGAGCTTAAATCTGTTTGTGCAGACACAAACGTGTGCAGGCATTTTCTGGTCAAACTATCTACTATCATTTTATCTTGTGCAGGTTATCCTGTGATTATCAGGGTTTTTTTTAGATGGATTCACTTATAAAACATATTTTTGTATTATTGGACATAGGTTAGATTGTTTGGATCAGTGACTAGAGGTCTGTGCTGTTGAAAGGATCAAGCTTCATGGTCCTCTGTTGCTGAAGGTGATGATAGATTGAGCTAGCTATGTGGGGAAATCAGACCAAAAATGGGTAGAATGGGAGTGCAAGACCGTTTGTAAATGAAAAGGTTGAATTTGGAGCTGGTGTGTCAAACAAATAGTCTAGTCAATGTGTTATTGAATATTTGAGGCTTCTAACACTGTTGTATAGTAGATTATCATGTTATAACTTGTACAGCTGTAGCGTGTGATATTTGATTTAAGTTAAGTTAAGTTAGGTTAAGTGCAGTGATACTGATTTTAGGCATTTCTCATAGTTACCACAAACAGGTGAACACACACACAGTTACCTTATGCTGACCCGTATTCTCATTGTGTGAATGTGGATTATATACCTGGGCATAGATACTTTAAACTATCTGTCATTGATAGGATAGATAATTTTTATTAGTAGAAGCATTTTTATTTTTTTTACATTCTGCCTTAGGCAATGCCAGGTCACAATAAAGGAAGACGCATGCCATTGACAATCAGGAAATAAACACTTGCTCTAACCTGTAATGGTAAATGCCCAAACACTTATTCTTTGAGTGCATCACATTAAGTTGAGATAACTTCACATAACTTAATGTGATCCACTCAAAGAATAAGCCTTAAGGTGGACAAAAAATATTCTGGGATCAATTTCTTACAGGGTGGTAGTAAGAGAATTGGGGACGCAAATGAAAGTGGCTTAAAGTAGATGCGGATGAAGTGGGGGGAGTTGAGGGGAAGCACTTGGAAGCTGAAGATGGAGCCTCGGCAGAGAGAGGGGAGAGTAACAGAGGCCTGTCTGTCGCTGGAGGTCGGTTGCCTTGCTCGTCCAACAGAAACGGAAGCTCCCTGTGTAGAGCTGTTGACAGCGCTCTCTTCCTTTCTTTCTAAATTCACTCTCTGCCAGTCAGTACAGGGATTTCTGTGTGTGTTGCATTAAGAGGGGGTGAGGTTAAACGGAAGCGGATGAAAGCGCCCACCTGCTCCTTCGGTTATCAAACCAGATCTCTCTGACTCTCTCTCTGTCTGTCGTTTTATCCCTCTCTCACACACATACACACACACTCAATCATGCTGTTTCCTCTTCCCCGTTTTCATCAGATCTTTTTAAAACGAATCTTCTAACGCAGAAACATTTCTCCATGATTAGGGTTAGATCTGGCAGTCGTCCAAGTATTTCTTAGGAATGTCATTGTGAGAGAATAATGATAACGTTGCCTGGGTGTTGTTTAGTATTATGTTGACCTTTTGTCCTACTCCGTGACGTACTGCAGTATTAGATGCTACACATTGAAGTGTACACGTATGCTTATAGCTTGCCTTATTCTTAAGCTTAATTACTGTAGTATTAAGACAGGACAGGGCATCTCTCCGGACATTGTCACCTTCTTTCTTTTGTGAACAGATCAGCTAGATATTTCCGGCCTAATATTCCCCCCTGCATGTGTGTCTCCTCGCTCCAGGGCCTGAGGACTGCGGTGAACAGAGGGCAGCAGCCATGTCAGGCTCCTACGACGACTCCATGATTGATGTCTCCAGTGACAGCTTCTGGGAGGTAGGAGACGCTCCCTCACCCACACCCACATCCACACACAGGTCTTGTCTCACCTTTTCATACCCATGAACCCCTCTCTTTAAGATGCAATGGGATGTGCATGTTTATTTTTTCCCTTCATCTGAGAGGCAATTCTCATTTTTCCTATCCTTCCACCCTCTCTGTGTCTACGGCCTAAGATTGGTAACTATAAGCGTACAGTAAAGCGGGTGGACGATGGCAACCGTCTATGCAATGACCTGATGACCTGTATCCATGAGCGGGCGCGCATCGAGAAGTCCTATGCACAGCAGCTCACAGAATGGTCCAAGCGCTGGAGGCAGCTCATAGAGAAAGGTATGCCAACACACACACAGGAAGAGTGATGACCGTTAGAGGCCTTGTGCTAAATCAACAAGGCCAGGTTTTCTGTACCAGTGTTTGTGCGTGCTTCATACAATGACAACAGTAGTGGGGTAGAGAGTCCTGTGTGTGCACAATAGCCGTTTACGTGAGCACATTTCTTCCTCCAGGTCCCCAGTATGGAACACTAGAGGTAGCATGGAGTGCTCTGTGCACAGAGGCAGAGAAGGTGAGTGAGCTCCACATGGAGGTGAAGGCAGCGTTGATGGCCGAGGACTTTGAGAAGCTGAAAAACTGGCAGAAGGACGCCTACCACAAGCAGATGATCGGAGGCTTCAAGGAGACTAAGGAGGCAGATGACGGTTTCCGAAAGGCCCAGAAACCATGGGCCAAGAAAGTCAAAGAGGTAGGCAGACATGGAAATATGTCAACACATTCAAATGAAGACTACAAAGCCCATTTGCCAAGAACAATTAAGGAGTTAAGATATTCCACAATGGGCCATGGGTTCACACTAGCACTCATTACCACTGGCCTGCTGCAACTTCCCTGCTGTTACACTTCAGATTAGCAGAGGTCATATGACTGGCTGACTGACTGACTCACCATTATTATTAGTGCTGTATCTTATCTCCATGGAAACTAACTTTTGCAAAAATACTAGAGTCGCTGTTCATCAGATTTTCACAATGAACTGTTTCCTGTCATTTGAAGGCGCCTCAAGTTGGCAGCCACGTTGTGACATTTTTGTACTGCATTGATTCATAACTGTGTGGTGAAGGAAACTAGGATAGCAACAGGAGACTCTTGTTACGTTAAGGCATAAAAATGCCTCCGAATGTGCATATATCCGTATTGAACGTTTTATAACTCCTTTTCAGTTGCCTTTTTATCAGGCTGTACGTGACTTTCCCTATCATTTAGTTTGTTACCACGTGATGCCGTGTGTGTGTTCCATATTTTCCACATTCTGTGACTTCCTGACTCTGCCTATGTTCTTGTGTGTGAGTATTACGTAATGTCAGTGAGTCACTGACTTCCTGGTGGTGCCATTGCATGGTGACGGATTAGACAAGTTATGTGGGGAGGGTGATGGATCGACTTTAGAGGCAGACAGTGAACAGAGGGGCAATCCTGGAAAGGTAGCTACCTAGATAGTTGGGCCACACTGAAGTGGAAAGGTTTGCACATCACAAACACCAAGTACACCGACACTTACAAAGATGCCCATTCTGTTTAATTAGAGAGGTAGAGACACCGGACAGGCTGTTCTTTCAGTGCTCTAAGAGCCCTTTATTAGAGATCACCTGATAAGGATGAAAGAGCCACAGCTATGTTGGCCAGTCCTCAAACACCATAGATGAAGGGTTATGTCAATCTCTAAACAGAATTGGTAGCATGCAATTGTCTAGGTAACCCCATCCATTTTTTTATTCCCTCATCAGTCTGATTTAACTTGACATAAGATGATGTGATGTTATGTTATGAACATTGGTGGATGAAAATCCCTAATTAAATATTATGATGTGCATCTATACAGGTGGATATGATGAAAAAGGCCTACCACTCAGCCTGTAAGGAGGAGAAGCTTGCCACTAGCCGTGAGAACAGCAGCAAGCTGGAGAACAACAACCCAGAGGCCCAGAAGAAACTTCAGGACAAAGTGGAAAAATGCCAACAGGAATTGCAGAAGGTATGATTGAGGGATATAGGTATGTTAGCACAGAGTCTGTCTGGCTTAATGCAAACTCAGTTTTCTCTGTCCATTTGTATGCTTTAACTTGTTGACTGGGATATAATTCGAGCTTGTGTGCTCTGTTTTATGTCTGTGTTGGTGCATGTTCGTGACTAGAGTAAAGAACGCTATGAGAAGTCGCTGGAGGAGCTGGATAAGGCAACTCCTCAGTACATGGAAAACATGGAGCAGGTGTTTGAGCAGTGGCAGCAGTTTGAGGACAAGCGTATTCGAGCCTTCAGAGAGCTGCTGTTGGAGGTCAAACAGCACCTTGACCTCTCCACTAATCACAGGTTAGACACTTAAATCATTGCCCACGAGAGATTTGTTTCCAATCACAGTCTAGCAGCACAATGTCTTCTTTGTGCAAATGATGTAGACCATAGTGTAATAATGTGATTCTATGCCTAACAGCAACTTATTTTAGTTTTGTAAATAGATAATACATGATTTTGTGTATTCAGGTTCCAAACCATCTACCAGACACTGCAGGACACCATATCCTCTTCTGATGCCGAGGAGGACCTAAAGTGGTTCAGGTCCAACCATGGCCCTGGCATGCCCATGAATTGGCCCCAGTTTGAGGTACTGGAGTACTTAAAATAATAATATGGGAGAGGGGATATTAACATTGGAACTAGCATTTATAAATTAGTTGTTCACACCACATTTTACACTTCCTTGTTTCATTTCAATCAATAAAGAAGAATGTCCAGGAATAAAGAATTGGGCTACATTAAGGATATAAAAATAAAGTCTAATCATCCATGTTTGACAGCGAGTGGTATATAAATATACATTAAAGGAAGAGCAGTGAAGGAGAAATGAGTTTGAATGCCAGTCATATTGTACACATACAGAACCTGTTGAACAAGGTGAATCACTCTGATATCCAACCAAAAACGGATATAACTGATGTTCTTTTACGGCAGAATGTGGTGTTGTCAGGCACAGTGTGAATTTTAATACAATCAACATGCAATTTATTTTATTGGGATCTATAATCTGAAATGTGTGTCTGTGTGTGTATAGATAGCTCATTCTTGACTCAATTCAACCAGGTCAAAAGCTGTTTGCCACAACCCCACTACCAATCACAAACTAACTTATTTTAGGTTCATGATTTTTCAGTAGTTTTGTGTGTTCTTTAAAAGATATAACTAATGACCTCACCAACTAATCCCCTCCCTCCCGTTTGACAGAATGTGGACTGGTCCAATCCTCGCGCCCATAAGAGAAGGTCAATTGTAGTGAGTTCCGCATGGGTAATCTGTCCTATTAATGCAGTCTTTGGGGTGGTCAGTTTTAGTGTTGGTTCATGTAATGGCGTGGCGTGTGTTTTTAATTCGCTTTGATCTTTTACTCACTTTGGTCTCAGTATTTATCATACACCTGAAACACACCACAATTGGTCTATTTGATTGCCCAATGCACCATTTTATTGAATGTGAGTATGCTATTACTTGCACCCGCGTGTGTAATGCACCTTGTGTGCGATGAACCCCCTCCTTTCTCTTCAAACTCAGTGCTGGGAGGTTATATTGGTTTTCCTGGATGCCTTGTTTGAGTGTTTCTACCTCCTTGTTATCCAGCGGTGTGTCCTTTTTAACCGTTTACCTTTTCTCCAACAGTAACCTCCAGCTTCTGTCAGTCCTTATTAACCCTGTCATATTGCTAATGACATGAAAGCAATATGACCATGTAATGTCCCTGATCCTTAAAATCTCCAGTCCAACAAGCTTTGAGATAAAATGTACTTGGGCAATATGTTGGCAGAATTCCTGATTTAGCCTTTTTCCATCACAAGACAAGCATCATGCTGTCAAAACAGTGTAAAGATTATATATAGTGGCATTTCATCTATAAATACTATCTTGTCTTACTTAAAGGACCTAAAGCAATAATGCAACATCAATCATAACATAAACTAAATGTAAAACATTGTAGTATTAGCAGTAGGTGTCGCAGTAGGTTGGTACAGTTTTTATTCTTTCGTCAAATAGATTGATATGGCTTGTCATTGGCCCCTTTGTATAACTTTACTGGTAAAGGTGTCTCCTTTCTGAGTGGTGTTTTCTTGCAATGGCTAAAATAAATATATAGGTATTCCACAAATAATCAGGTTAGGCAAACACTTCTTTTCAACATACACAAGTCTTAACCTGAGAAACATGATAGAATGTCGTCATCAGCTATGTGTGTGTGCATTGCAGTGTTTATGCCTGTATAGGTGCTCTGTGATTCACTAACACAACAAGTAACCTACCGTCTCAATTGAATGGAATTCATCGACCTTGTCAGAAATGTTCCAACAACAGACTTGGTGTGTCCAAATTGTGTCTTGTATTGAGAACTGTACTTGTGTTTCTCATCCAGGAATGGTCCATGGACTTAAACCGTACATTGAGTAGACGAGAGACGAGGAAGAAGCCGTCTGATGGAGTCATGCTGACGGGAATCAGCCAAACAGTAGAGCAGCCAGCCAAGACCACCATCAGGTACACACACATACACAGTAGAACAAGTATAGTAAGTTAAGCAATCACATTTGAGGATCAATGAAAGAATGTAGTCCCCATTGCACAAACATGTGTACACTCCTTCTTAATCCAAACACTCTAGTTCTTGTTAACTGCACAATACGACTTTCCTCTGGGTTGGAATGCCTGTGACTTCCTGCTCTAAGGAAAATATCCATGACAACCATAAACATTATGGTGGAGTGTTTAAAAAGAAGTCCTCACAACTCAAGTTGAGGTATGGAAGTGGAAATGTGGAAATATTGCTTCATTCCAATATCCACATTTGCAAATCTGATTTTAATGATGTTATATACTGGAGTGTGTAGTTTTTGTGCAATGAACTTCCTGATTACAATCAAGTGTTGTAATTGATGACTCACATTTCATTTTGATATGTAATATCACCAGAAATTGAGATATAGTTTTTTTTGATGATGTGAATGTAGAATTGTAAAGGAGTTAACCTTAGGAATTTGAGGCATGGAAAGCATTTGACCTTTGAACTCCCATGAACAGTACTACGGGACTGCCTTGCTTAAGCAGTATTTTGCATGTGGTATGTCTAAAACCTGTCTAAAAGATTGGACGTTTATCAATATTTGAAGGGTCGAAAACGTCTGTGTGCAACTGTGTTATCTTCAGGCTATTGTCGTATATTGCCTATAGTCCTACCGTGTCATGTTATGGTTGTAGGTACAGAATCTCTCCCTTTTTTTCCTTTTTCTTTTTTCAAGCAAGAATTTGTGCGTGTGCTTCAAAGACTATCATAGGCGATAGGCTAACATCCCAGGACTATTGATGGCAAATAAAAATTACATGGAGTATTTCAAGTCAAACAGGCAGGGCGTCCTCTAGCTTTGCACTGCATTATTTCTTACCAATTGTTTTGCGTTCTAAGTGTGCACTATCGGGATTCTGACTTGGTTATTTTGAATGTACTATTGTTGTCTTACTGAATTGTTTAGAGTAGCAAGTCAAAGGAGATTAACTCCTAAAACGTGGTGTGACTACGTCAATAAAGTTATCTCATTCCTTAGGTCCAGACAATTCACTTACATTAACTCAAAGTCAGCTACTTTATGTAGGAGTTCAAAAGCACAGGCCGCAAACCTTAACAAAAACAAACAAGATCAGTTATAAAAAAGAACAAAGTGAAGGCTTATGCTAGATTTGTGCCTGTGCTAGTAGCAAGGTGCAACTTCTATAGGGATTGGTTAATAAAGAGTTGATGTTGACAAAACTTGCCAAAGACAAATTTGGCTACTTCTGTGAAGATGTTTTCTTAATCATGTGTGGGTCAAGTAGTAGGCCTGTTTAAAATATTGAGTTTAAGGCATAGTCAGGAAAAGGTTTTGGACGAATATCAGGATAATGGGAAATGTTATGTTATGTTATGTTATGTTATGTTACAGTTATGTTAATGTTATATTAATTTGCCTTGGTCAATGATAGTGGGTTAACTGGTTCTGTCATATCTCAGAAAGCTATTTCTCTACAATGTGTTGTGGGTGTCATTCCTAGGTCTGAATCGTATTAATACAATACTGCATATTAGCAGTCCTATTTTAATGGAATAGCCTTATCACAACTGAAAGTAAACGTGACTCAGAATACACCACCTCTGCTGCAATAGCCACTCTAGTGGTGCAGGTTTTTTATCCGTGTCTTTTTATATTTAAAGGTGCAGTATGTAAGTTTCAATTTCTTGCAGTAAATTAAATCTTTTATGTTAATTTACGTTTATTACATAACTCCTGGAGGATATCATTAAACCAAACGCTCACAGAGAAGGTGCCCTAGATATGAGCGCCCTGGGCTCTCTATTCAGCTTTTTAAAAATCTACGGACGCCCACCTATCCCAAACCAATCAGGGGAGTTTTTTTGCAAGGAGTAAGGGCCACCTGCCTGTCAATCCCCTCGCGTGCACACTCCTAGGTAAAATACAGGTCTGCTTACAGAGTCACCCCCCAAACAAGCTTGTTGTTACAATTCGCGTCGCAGACAAAAGCACCAGCTGTGTGAACTAGTTGCAAGGCAGCTCGCAAAAAACTTTGTTTGTCAAATCGCCAAGTGCAGTTTTAAAACGTTAGAAAGTATCGCACCAGATTTGTTCGAAAAAGGCATTATTCGTTTACATGCATATGTTGGATATACTCAGTAGCTATGGTGCCAATTGCAGCTAAATAAAAACGATTGTCTTGCACTTGCTCATACTAACAGGGAATACAATTATGAAATAGTTTTTGTTAACATTAGCTAACTGTATGTCGTTACTGTGGAAACGGTGATTTGTGTCTGCTCGTTGCTTTGGTGTGAACCACTCAGTTTTAGAGCGATTCTTTAGTTTCTCACCTCGGAATCAGACATCGCTTTATGCGTTGTTGGTGAGAACCAAAAAAAGGCACAACACAAGTCAGAGTGCGCACGGGCATGTGTGGGATGGGCCTTTGAGAGTGATAGGAGGGACCAAAGACTCAGGCGGTTGGCTTTTTTGAGTGTTGTGATTCAAATTCTTGCAATTTCCCCCCCCAATTCTCTAGAACTACATACTGCACCTTTAAATCAACTTTTGATATTTTATTTCACTTTTGGTTTGCTTTTTATTTTTCATAATGTCACTGTCACCGTGTCTGTCCATATTGATGTTTGTGTTAATGTCACATAAACCTATCACCTGCTATAAGATTGTGTGTGTGTGTGTGTCACAAACACTCTCCTGCTGTCTCCCCGTATCGTCAGCCTCACCGTGCCAACTAACACAGCGCCAGTGGGTTCTAACCCCTTTGAGGATGAGGAGGAGGAGGAAGAGACAACCGTGGAAGTGCAGACAGTCAACAGCAGTCCTCTCTGTGTCAAAAAACAGGAAGTGAAAATGTTGGTGAAAAAGAACACTCTCCTCCCCCTTCACTTTTAATGTTTGTGATCCAGCTGTTGTGCAAGCTCCTGTTTCTTTTCTGCCTTGTTAGTTTGGTGTTTGTGTCTCTTTTTTGTCTCCTTTGGGACCCATCTCCATTTGTCTTTTCTTACACGCTTCCTTCTCTCTTGCCTTTGTCTTTCTATCAGGTGTAATGCTCTTTGTAGTCTTTTCCCATAACGTTATTGTCCTGTTTGTTCTACCCATCTGTGTCAACTGGCAGGCTGTTTTTGCTCTGCATGTTTTTGACTCTTCAGTCAGGAAACGGCAACACAAATCTAACAGTTTTCCCATAACTTCTAGCAGTGCAAAACATTGTTTGTGTTTCTCACATGTAAGCATGTGTACTGATTTCTTTTCAAGTTCATTCTTGCTGGTGTTTGTCTTAGAAAGTTCTGATCAGAAAAATATGTATTTCCAACACTCGATTGCCTAATCATTTGTTAGAAATCATTTTTAATGATTCAAATTCCTCACATTGTCTAAAATCTCTTGTACTCATTACAATATAATATGCATTTTACATTAATGTAGGCCTTGCTCTTTATTGATCTTGATCTTGTTTTAAAACTCAACATTCAGCATTGTGGAGTTAGCAGTTAATGTAAATATTTACTCAAGGCAGAAATAACTGCTTACCCACAAAGTCAACAGCCTGTATTTCTCAGGCTGATGTAAAAGTAATATAATGTGAGCATATCGGATTGGTAAAATGGTGTGCTGTGTTTGCGTGAGTGTGGGCACACTATCTGGTTTGCATGAATTTATTCTGAATGAATGAATGAATGAATGAATGGATTAGTAATAGATTTGTCTCCATCTTTTGGTGAATAGCCTGAACTACAACTATGGATTTTTGCAACCTGACTTTTTGCTGTAGCCTTGCTCCTTTGTGTTCATGCATTTTGTGTTCATACCCTTTTGCCACTATATTATGTTATCTTGCCCTATCCAAGTGTGCTGTGTTCACTTGAAATGACACCAAGCCAGCTCAATTATTTTCCCAACGAACTTGTGTCAAAAAGCTTGTCTTGCAGCATTGGCATCCTACAAAGCATGTGGATCCCCAAGCATTGCCATTGGAGTGAGAAAAGGTTCAAACCAAACCTTAGAGCTTACACCTGCGGATCTGTGGTGCATTTGGACTATTTTGCTCGTTTTCACTGTACTTTACCTGGTGTTTTGTATTGTTTCTCACCCTTTGTTAACTCGGGTACAACCTCATTTTTCGCCTGGCATGCTGAATTGTCCAATTGGTATCTTGCGTCCCTGTGCAGTGTATGATTCACATGACACTTTATCTACTCTATCATGTACCTGGCTCACTTGCATGTCTTTGTGTAGTGCCAGCACTACGGAGAAGACACAAGATTGGTCCGATGAGGAGACGGTTGGAAACCCCTTTTCGGCAGAAACCAACGGTGATGGTAATCCATTTGAGGAGGAACCAGCCTCCCCGGTGGTGTCTGTGCCCGTCCGAGCCCTCTATGAATACGAAGGACAGGAGCAGGATGAACTGAGTTTTAAAGCAGGTGAACGGACGAGAAGTGCATAGTTAAACAGTAGATGAGTGCAATATGCAAAATGAGAGGTGAGTAACACCAGACAAACTTATCTATTCTTATTTCCTTTCTCAAGGCGAGGAGTTCATCAAGATAGGTAATGAAGATGACCAAGGCTGGTGCAAGGGTAGGCTGAAGGATGGGAAAGTTGGCCTCTACCCTGCCAACTATGTGGAAGACATCCAGTAATGCATCACAACAGAAAGAAAGAAAATACCCTGTGTGTGATGTAAGGGATGGAATTGCTTACATTCTTCCTCTTACTCTAGCTCTGTAATAAGAGTTGACTTATTGGATTGTATGCTTGGGAGAAGGCTAGAGGGGAGTGGATAATGAAAGGTTGAAATCTGATCTTCCACTATAACCTCTTTCAATTGTCATATATATTCCCTTTACAGCGTGACAGATACTGTCAAAGAGGCTTTCACAGCTAAAAGCCAGTCAGCTTACACTGAAAGTAAATGTTACTCAAAACCTTTATAGTGAACAATTTAGGCTGTTACAAAATCCTTAACTTACTGAAAAAGCGACACTGCAGCCTACGTATAAGCAATTATTGATAAAAAAAACATTGGGCCAACAGTAACAAACGTTTCACCAGGTTACATGCATGTTATACATGCAGCATTAATGTTTGGGGGCTAATGTGAGTTTGTTTTTAAATGCCACGGTAGGCTCTTATTTAAGAAACAACTTCTGCATATGTAATGCCCTTCAATTTCAAAATATTCAACTTTTAGTTATTTTTTTAAAAAACATTTTTGGTGTGTTCCTCACATTGACATAATTTGTCAACATATATTTGTTTATACATTTGTAAGAAATTGTAACATAAGAAAAATTAAGACGTGTTACCCTTTACTTTTATTCAACTGATTTCACTTTTTTAGTGTGTTATCTAGGCACTTCTTTTAAGAAAGCTGTTCCGTAGCCTTCCCCTCAGTCCTATTGATTGTACACTCACTGAATGAATTTATTGGCTCACCTGTTGATTGTACACGTCTGTCTGCCAATAAGGTTTGTCTTGGCAACACTTTACTCTAGTCAAACAATTGTGCCAACCCCTGGCCCTTGAATATTTTTATTGCATGGCTCTCTGAATGTCTGGAGAAAAAAATTTATAAGACCTGAAGCTCTAACCAATTAATTTAGTTGTGGAATGTTATTGAGCTTACATTCGATAGTTGGAGATTGAGCAATAAACCATAGTCTAACTAAGCTGTTTTACAGGCAAAATGACATTGTAAAGGTCTAGTTGCCTGCATGTCAATAGCAACAACCCAATGAACAAATTAAGAGGAGTTTTGGTTTGACATTTTTTTAATTTATGGTATGCCTTAATGGCGTCTGTTTTACTCTTTTTGGATGAATGCTGTGATTTGAAAATCAGTTTTCACAATGATTACATGATTTTTTTGTCTTGTTTTGATTCATGTTCCATTCATTTGCTGTTTTATTAATTCTGTAAATATGATTATATTTTTATTTTACAGATGGCCATACTCAAATAGATATAATTTGCAATTATATTAAGTTCTTGGTAAAATATAACATTGTGTGAATGGACACACTTTCTTTATTGTATCATGCAAATCTTGATCATCAGCTAATTTATAAATTGATGTTCAGTTTTCTATTAGTTTATGCTATAATGCACTCATTGACCCGTGGGAAAATTACCTATGTGCCTTGAGCTGCGGAAAGAGAAGGTAGCTAATGTGCAAATTTACTTTTATTAAGTACAAATCCTGTTCTGGTTTTGGGCAAGCGTAATACCACAAAGGTTACACTGCACAGTTCAATTTGGAAATGTTGCATTGTCAGACAACATGAATTAAAAAAAAAAAGAATATGCGGACTGGCTCAATGATCCCTGCTTTTTTATTAGTCTATAGTGTTCGCAGCCACAATTACATTGGTCCTAACAAAAAGGTGATTTTATCTTCTGACGTCAATGACTATGAATGATCTAAAGCTACAATTTGAGAGGTTTCTTTTAAACAAATTATGCTGAGTGGGAACCAACACAGTAATCTTCAAAAGCCAAAGCCTATATATAATTTTAAACCATATCTACCATAAAGTTTTTATTTACAAATTATTACATGTTTGTTACTATTTTACTTTTTTTTTGCCTTAGTTTATACAAACGGATTGCAATGACTCCTTCCAGGGCGTCACACCCAAAAGAGAACTGGGAACCACTTTTGAACTTCATTACCCAGAAACCAACAGCACGATAACAAACTTGCTTTTCACCAATCAGAACCCAACCAAATTGCTATCCTTCTGACTTGTCACATAATAGTGAACAGAACGTCAGTCTTTTGACAGCTGTAAGCTTCGATAACGCTTACCCGACGTCAGGCAACAGGTTGAAGGATGTCGGAGCCCAGTAAGCTAGACATTTCTGCTATATTCAAGCGACTAAGATCGATCCCTACAAATAAGGTGAGCGACTGATGATGGTTTTCTTTCTTGAATAAGGAAGTAACAAAATCCTTGACACGTCGCACTGTTAAATTGCTAAGGTGCGTCATCATCTGTTTAGGCATTTTCCATAAATTCAGTTTGGCATTCGAATTTTTTTATTTGATATTGCAATAACTATTGGGCCCTTAGCCGTCCTACGCAGCAGAATGCTACGTCGAAGCGAAAACGTTGCTTCTGCTGTCGCTTTGAAAATGAAATGTTACCTGAGAACTATTTTTGTGGTGTTAGTGCACCTAATCATGGAACGAAACGATGTTGCAACTAACAGCTGTTAGAATTTCTACACCGCAACATAGTCAAAAGCTAGGACAAATGCAAGGCACATAAATTACTTCAATTTAAATAGATAAAAAATAAACGATTAAAAATGCCTGATTATACAAATTATAATCTTTATGCACTTTAGTCTAGGTGCTTACGCGTGGCAGTATTCCGTCATTTATTTGTTGCGATTCCATATTGATTTCTCTAGTAAGCAATAGTCTTTCGATAAATACATATTTGTATGTGTATATATTTCAGAACGCAATTGAACACTTATGAACGCTATTTTCTCCACAACAGGCTTGTTTTGACTGCTCAGCTAAGAATCCTAGTTGGGCCAGCATAACTTATGGAGTGTTCCTTTGTATAGACTGTTCAGGGACGCACAGGTCTTTGGGTGTGCACCTCACCTTCATCAGGTACTGAGAGGAGTTCTTTATTCTGTATCACAGCTTGAAATCTTTTTACAAAAGTTAAGAAGCTGGCACTGATAAATAATTACTGATGTATGTTGTTTTGCAGGTCTACAGAGCTTGACTTTAACTGGTCCTGGTACCAACTGCGAAGCATGCAGGTGGGCGGCAATGCCAATGCTGTAAGTACCTCCACAAGCTTGTCGAACAACATGTACACAAACCATTAATAGAAATAAAGCTATTACCTTAGGGGTACACGTTTCTTCCGGCAACTTTATTAACTTCAAAGTAAATCCACTAACTCTGTGTCTTACCTTGATTATGATACTAACAAACTGTTTGCTTTGTCTCTCCCAGATGGCATTTTTTAACCTGCATGGATGCACATCTACTGCTGCCAACACAAAGTATAATAGCAGAGCAGCGACGCAGTACCGCGAGAAGATCAAGATGCTAGCCACACATGCCACTAGGAAACATGGAACTGAGGTAAAGTTATAAATACAAAAAAGTGCTGGAATATGATTCTTAGATGTATTGTTTTGAATATATTGACAATGCCCTGTTATATGCACTTATTAACCACAGACTATTTTTGTATTTCTTTTTATTAATATGGTACGCTTGATAGTTAATTTGAACACTAAACAAATGAAGTATGTGGCTAATGATTCTGTATGCACCTAACACGAGTCTGTGGAACTCTTACATTCCCAATCTTAGAACCGCATGACTTTAACATGTTGCTATTTTCCTGTGCAGTTGTGGCTCGACAGCCAGGCTCCTCTTTCCCCTACATCACCAGTCAACAAACAGGAGGATTTCTTCAGTGTGCACATACAGGTGTGTTTTTGAGAGTGAAATAATGGAGAAAGAGAGGAAATGTGTATCTGAATTTAGACCGATGCTTTTCCTTTATACTTATTTACCTGTGTATGGGTGACTAAATCTGTTTACACTGGCTCGCTTGGTTGCGTCATCTCTCTTCCTTTTGTAACTTGGGTGTGTTTGTCCAGGCTGTTCCAAAAATTCTCAACTCTGCCCAAATGAACCTATGTGCCACCCTAACAGAGGAACGTCCTGCCCAGGAGACTAAAGCGGATAATAACGGTAAAATCATCGTCTTACTACATTGCAGTGCCTTTTAAAGCACATACAGAGTACACATTGATGTCACTCTGTTTTTATATCAAGTTTTTAGTATCTATAACAAAACATGTCCACGACATACCAGCATGTATTCAAAAACATGCATCTTTACTTACCTCAGCTTCTCAAAGTGCTTTCTTTTTTACTTTTCTAAGGTAATCTAGAGGAGGGACCCAGTGTAGAAGTGCTCAGTGTCTCACCCAAAGAAAATCTTGGTAAGATGGCTGCTTCTCAGAGCTTCTCAGTCTTGAACATAAAACACTATTGGTTTCTATGGTGGATGACCTTAAGCTACATTCATTAAGTAGGTATTCTAATTCAGTTTTGTCCACCCCCATTAGAGCCCACATCTCTTTTCAAGAAGAAAACATCAACCACCAAAAAAACAGTATGTACTTAGTAGAATCAATGGTGGGATCAAATAATACAGCAGTGTTTGGATTAGTGCACATTAAGCAACTATTACTATGTTAGCGTGTTTTTTTAAGCTTTGTTCTCAATTTGTTTGTATGCGCGTGTGCTTGCATGTCTTTGTTGGTTGTTTTAGCTGGGTGCTAAGAAGGGTGGCCTAGGTGCTCAGAAGATGAGCAGTCAGAGTTTCTCTGAATTGGAGAAGAGGGCTCAGGCTGTAGACAAACAACTGGAAAACAAGGACAACACTCCACTCACTCCTAAGAAGAGCTTCCAGTCCGAGCTACCTACGTGAGACTCCTCATTCCTTCCCCATATTATTTTTCTATTCTGCTGGATGATTGCTTGTGTTATTTGTATCCACCGTCAATTTCTTTATTCAGTATTATTCTACGCAGTTTATCCTTTGCACTTTACATCTCTCTACCTGGTAACGTTGGTAGCCTTACTTTCTTTTGTGTCTCTCTATACTCAGAGCTTCTTCCATGCGTCTGGCCTATAAAGATCTGGAAGAACAGAGGAAAAGAGGGGAGGATAAGATGAAAGGACTCCAGGGAAATAAGAAGGAGCAGGCTGAAAGGCTGGGCATGGGCCTTGGCTGTAGGAGGTAGGAGAAAAATATTGTGATTATATTTGCAACTTGAAATGCTGCCTACTTTGGGTGGCAGTGAACACTCAATTTGTCATCTCTATTGAGTTGGTCTTAATCACACCTTTTCCTTGTCTTCACTTATGTTTAGTGGAGTGTCTCACTCAGTGCTGTCAGACATGCTCATTATCCAACAGGAAAGTCCAGATAGAGCAAAAACTACGAAGGGACGAATGTGCACTGAGGATGGGGAGACTGAAGAATGCAACTTTAGCTCTAGGTAATGCATTAGCACAAACCATTTAAGGCAATTGTATTAGAGGGAGGGTTCTGTTTATGTGCAGTGGCGTGGCCGCAATATGAAGGGCTTTAGAATGTTTTACCACTTTTTACCAATATAAGCAACTAACTATATGCAATAGTGTGCAGTAAAAGTACAACTGCCAATAATGATTTGATATGCAGATAATTTGACACATTCTGTCTACATTATTTCTCCTCTGTCCTGATTCAGGATGTCGTCCAGGCTTGATGAGCCAACAGAGACTTCTGACAAGTTCTTTTCTCAGTGGGGTGAGCCAGGAGAGAGCACCTGGAAGAAAGAGAGCAAGAAACCAGAGCCAGACTTCTACCTAAGCTCCACCAGCTCCTCACTGGATGACCGGTAGGGCACACATATTATTATATTCGCTTTTGTTTTCGGTCGGCACTCTCCTGTTTATGACTGCACACTATTTAATGATGCTTTTCTGTAGTCTCTCTAATTATATCTTCTCAAGACTGGAGGTATGTTCTTGTGTAATACATATGCTTTACAAAAACACTTGTCCCTCATCCCACAAACAGAATCACAGCACGGCGAAAACAAGACGCACCCGCTGTCTCAGACTCTGGAGAGGCCCTGAAAAAGTTTGGAGACGTAAAGGCTATTTCCTCTGACATGTACTTTGGCAAACAGAGCAACTCTG
The DNA here is from genome assembly GCA_036023535.2 of Galaxias brevipinnis. Lineage (NCBI taxonomy): Eukaryota > Metazoa > Chordata > Actinopteri > Galaxiiformes > Galaxiidae > Galaxias > Galaxias brevipinnis. The sequence goes on along the minus strand of JAVQIZ010019839.1, from coordinate 34,343 downwards.
AGGTAAAAGAAGCATAAACTTGACTCAAGCATGTAGACTACATCCATTTTTACAGTTTTTCGATGACCAAATCACAACCTGTTCTGAATACTTATGAAGTGCGGAAGTTGTTTGTGTATTTCCTATGAAGTAAATTGAACATGTTTGTTTGTGTCTTTTTAGTATGAGGCAAAAAGCAGACTGGACAAACTCTCTGGAAGTGCTTCAATAAGCTCAGCAGACTTGTTTGATGATGAGAAGAAACAAACTGGTAAGCGTCCAGTGTATTTGAAAATATTTTTCTTACATACTTTTAACTCATTATAGTTATATCTAAAAAAAAAAATTAACTGGCACCAGTGTCATTTGATAGTACTGATATCGATCGGACCCCTAACCTACAATTTCCTTTATTTATTTTTGTGTGTTTGCCCATGTAGTAAGTTCTTATCGTTTAACCAACGTGCTGCCCAATGCACCAGATATGTCCCAGCTAAAACTTGGGGTGCGCACAGTGGCCGGAAGGTTGTCCGTTATGGCCAGTGGGGTGGTCAGCTCCATCCAGGTTGGTTGAAGTACACGTGTCATTATAAAATGCCACATACCCGACATATCACATTCATCCATCGATTTTCAAATTAGATGTATGCTGCTAAGATGTCATCTCTGATATCTTTCCAGATAACTGGGCATCATATGTTACAATTTGGTGATCTTATTACACTATTAATTGCACAGTGTTAGTGAGCTGGATTAATTTGCATATTTTGTTTTTATAGATGACAGGATGTATTCAATGGGTAGGAATTCTGTGTATTCCTTTTACCTTATTTTGTTTATCTCTCTCTCTGCATCAGGACCACTACAGCTCATGAGCTATATGTGTACAGAACCAACTACAACCAACCAAACCATCATAATCTCCTGGCCACCAAAGCCATTTGACTTTCCAAAGAGTGATTTGGAAATCGCTTTCCAAAGAGCGATTTGAACCTGTGGATAAGAGATGGGAGTATATTCCGGAAACTGGGATGTTGAAGCACCATAGTATGCATCCATGTAGGACCTTTCTATAGTCATATGCTATATAGTAGCTATTTGTAAAGAGAAATTTGATTGAGACTGAATTAAACTGATTATCTGTTGTGCTATTCTGCAACAAAGTCCTGTGCGTTTATCTAATGGTAGTATGTGTTTACAAATTGGTATATGAAGAATGTACAGATTGCAAAAAAAGTGCAATCTGCATTGGGGCTTTGTTTTGAATGTTTGCAAATGTATTTTCTCTTTCTATTAAGCTTTTAATTTCTTTTCATCGTTACTATTATTACTTCTAGAGTGATTCTTTAGGTTATATCTCAAAGTGCATTTATCAGCAAGGAAATGCAAACACTGATATACTTGCCTGGTCTGTTGTATAAAACCATACTATAGTTGCAGCTTGTATTGCCTTGTGCTTTTTTTTGGCACATCTTCTTTTTGTTTGATGCCTGTTCTATCCTCAAAGTGTACTTTCAGTGGCTGCTATTGCAAACGTTGGACCAATATATATCAATAAGGCCCTATGGGACTAATTGCCATTACATTGCATCATTTGATTTCTGATGTAGTTTAAAGCTAAAGAAGCAGTTACTTAACACAGGATGTCAACCCTCAAGCCAATCTCATTGCAACAGCACAATCAGGTTTTGACCTCACTGTAGAAAGCTTTTGCAAAAGATAAAATATCCTTGTTCTTTATTAGACTGGTCCAAAGGAGTTTATAGTGCACGTCTACCCAATTTTGTAATGTAGATTAATTGCCCCAATGCATTGGCCAAACATGCTGTCCTGTTTGATTAATAAGGTGTAGGCCTATGGTTTGAATAAGGATAGGATTGTGGAAATTCCTCAACCCACTTTGCAATCTGCCCTGTTTGTCCACCCCTTCCCCTTCGATTATGTCATTACTTCACAAGGGATGAATTTAAATCCAATAAACGCAACACTAAAGAACTTGTGGGCCAGAATGACAGAACTACTGTTGTTTACCATTTGAACACAGAACTTTTTTGTAGTAACTACATGTTTTTTGCTAAATTTCTCATGCCTTAATCTTAAAAATAAAAAAAGCATTTATATACCCTAAATGCAAGATTTGTGAATAGTTACTTTGGTAATGTGGAGTTATGGGGAGAGGGGGTACTGAGGCTTTATGTCTGCATTTTATAGGATGCATTTGCATTAATATTTCGTTTTGGATTTGCCCACAACACTTCTAATATAATCTTTAAAATACATCAACTTACTTCAGTTTGCATGCCTGGATGAATTGAAATCGCTCAAGATCAATCCATAGCCACACTATCATACTAAGTTTCAGCTTTTGTCGATTTAAATTAACGAACCATTGTTATATTAAAGCATTTTAAAATGGTAAAATAAAATGTGTGTTAGAAGATGTTATACATTTGTGAAGGATATCATACACTTGATCAATCAGCATGTATTTAAATGTATTTCATGTTATCACTCAGGGCAAGGGACAAACCATCGCGACAACAGTGACCTCTGGCGTTGCGAAACAAAAGGACTTGAAGAATCTGGCTATCGCTTACGTGGCTGAAGCATTTCCCTAAATAAGTCTTGGTGGCAACTAAGGCAGCGGATTTCGGCAGGAGTTTTCTTGGTCAACCTATTTAATACATTTAGTTATCATTCTAATCATGCTTTGTTGGATCTGAGGTAATATTTATAGAAGACTTCTGAATGGAGTTCTTGCACTTGAATAGTTCCAAACTATAAACAGACAGATACGTTTCTTCGTAGGATTCATGCATTGAAAGTTACACGTTGAAACAGTTTTTCACTATTTCTAAAATGACTAATGAAGTTAAGTTAAGGAAAAAAAATCAGACACAGAAACCAAATGAGGAATCGAATAAACCGTCTAAAAGTAATTGCAAAGATAACATGCAATGTGTGAAAGAAATAGGGGGGAGTAACTTAAATCAAAGTACAAAATTACCATCGTCTACGACATCCTTGGATCTGAAAACCCTGTTGTGTGTATTGTCCATGACAATTTGTATAGTGCTTAGCCGGTAAGTAATTATTTGAACATTTTTTACAGAAAGTATAGCTATACGCGAGTCTACTTCAACGCACTTCTTTATGCTGGTAGGATTGTTTTCCAGCAAAATGCGAGGTTCTCCGACTTGGAGGAAAAATACAAAGATCTGCACGGCAAAACGGCAATTGTGCTTCTCAGGGAAGAGGACGTTTTGAAAGCGTCAACTATGGTAGGTTTGAAACGCTTACACCCATCTTCTTTCTCATCGAGGGCAGGGGCTTTCCTATCTTGTATAGATCTACAGTATTAAAAAATCTACTTTTCTCAACTTGTTTTCAGTCTGCACATCAACCCCTCATGAGATCTTCAGCTATGCATTAGTCAATAAAATATTTGTTGTAGATAAGTGTTAAATATTGAGTATCTAAAGGCCCCAACAGAAACAGTCCTCCCTGTCTTGTGTTGCGGCTGCAGCTTTCTGCTTCTGAGGAAAAACTACAAGAAGCATTCTCCGCCTCTGCTCTTGCCACACAACTCCATCAGGACATCGCCAACCTCCATGCTGCCATCATGACAATGCAGGATGAAGAGAACTCAGCCTCTCGTGACCTGCAGATGGTCAATTCCCGTTTCCTCAATGTTACAGAGACATGGCAAGGACGTCTGACCGCAGTCACCTCTGACCTAGCGGCCTTGAAGGCAGAGTCACGGGAGGCACACGCTGGCACAACTGAGCAGGTGAACGAGGCTGAGCGAAGAACCCGGGAGCTGGCAGAGAGACTGGAGGAACTTGAGGATAGCAGCAAAAGGAATGCCCGGGCTCTTGAACGCTCTGAGGATGACGACGCGGCACGTGTCCAACAGCAGTTGGACTGGAACACCAAGCAGATCCACAGACTGGAGGACCAGTTCAGGACTCTCACCCAGACAGAGGCCAAGCTGAATACAGAGCTGCAGGATCACATCCCCAGGGCAAAAGAGTGTGAAACTCACCTTCCTGCTGTGGAGGAGGCCGTCCGGTCCATTCTGAAACTAGGGGGAGATCTGAGTGGGCTAGAAAGGAGGCTAGAAGAAGTCACTTTGCAACTATTTGGTACTGAGGACAACATGCTCAAAGCCTTGAATGAGATCCTGGAGATCAGGCAGGAGCTTGATGATCTTCAGGCCCACAATAGTATCATGAAGATGAAGAATGAGTTGTCAATTGTCAAAGAGGCTGTCCTTGAGCTCACTATGACATTGAGAGAGCAGGTGCTGGACAGCCAAGATAAATTTGTGACTCTGGAAGGAAAAGAGGACAGCCAGAATTCAGACCTGGATGAATGACTGACCCCAAGCAGCAGCTTGTGATGATGAGCATCCTGAGGCATGACAACTTCTTCATCCACACTGGAAAAAGAATGTCCCTTCATTAGCTTGAAATCAAATGGGGTACCCTTTCTTATGTATAGGGTTTTACACAAACCAACTCAGTAATCACAAAACGTTTTACTACATACTTTAGTCTTTCATTTTTACATGTACGTTTTTCCATTTGTATCAATGACAAAATAAAAAAAAACAGACAAAGGTGGACAGACCTGAGTGTAAGGTAGGTTGGCTTTAATTAACAAATGCACTAAATACAAATGACAATCATAGGAAACACAGTACTGAGGATACTTGAGGATGACCTAACCTCAAAACGTGTTGAGTTTACAGTCTCACCTTTCTTCAACTATATCTTCCAAGTTTAGGGGCTTATTTTGTTTGCTGAGTTTTTCCCATATCAAGGGAATTCACATGTTCAAAAACAATTCATAATGCACTGTAATTTGTACTGAATATCAATATCTTATTGTAGTGTAGCATACCAGATGAAACTATTGAGTTTTTCATTTTGCCTATATTTCACATGTGCTTATTTTGCATTCAGTACCATTTCAGTATTTACATACACTGTTATATGCACATCATTATGTATTTGGACATAATTACTGTGCATTTAAAATGTCTTGTTTTTGCCTAAAGCTCTACAGTTTCTCAAATAGGGGCACAGTCCACAGCGTTGTTATTTTTCTAATAAATATGCCATTATAAATGTGTTTTGTCTTGGTGTCTCAGAGTTCCTCTTGGATGTACTCACTGTGTCTATTAAGATGATAAAGATAACAGTGCTGTTCATGATCTATCAGTACATAGCTTTTCTTCTTCCTTTGTTCTCACTTTTACTGTACCTCTTTGCCCCTCTATTTACTTGTGTGTCCCACTGCAGTGTGAAAGGATCCAGAGGATGTTGGACAGAATTGAAGGTGGACCAGGGGTTCTTCTTCCCCAGGTGAAAGGTCTGGAGGGTGAAGTTAGGCAGCTTAAGGAGTGGGTCACTGGTCTTATCGAGAAACGCAATCATCTCCAGACCAGCATAGGAACACTGACTGGTGCTGTGGGACAGATCGAGGAGCGCACAGCTACTATCACCAATGATTTCAATAACAAGGTTGGATTAATAATGTTCTCTTATCCTTGCCGTTCTACAATCTAGGAGTGAAATGCACAAGCTCTTTGTTTGATCTGAGGTTTAAATCAAGGTTTCAAGGTGATTTGGCAATGGAATCTGTAGTTATCATAATCATACAACTGAGTTGCACATACTACTTGTCACAAATATTTCTCCCGTTTGTTATTTCCCAGCTGGCATCAGTGCGGACAGATGTGAGGAGGATGGGTGGGCTCCAGTCTGAAGTGCAGTCTCTGCTGTCTCAGGTGGGTGAGCTTGAGGAAAAGAGCGCCCAGGCTGAGCGCATTATGGTTAAGCGCATTGGAGACCTGCTGGTTGGCAGCATTGATAGGGTTTCTGCTCTCCGCACTGCCACTGAACATAATGGCCAGGCTATTGAGCAGCTCCGCAAGCGGATTCCCGAGCTAGCCTCTGCCAACAAGCGTCTCTCAGACCGTCTGAGGGAGCTGGAGAGTGGCCGTGCACGTCTAATGCGAACTGTGACTTTTGCGGCCGACCTCAAACCAAAAGTGTTCACTATTAAGAAGGATTTTGCTGCATTTGAGCCACAGGTGTCTGACCTAACTCTACGAATAGGGCGACTGGCAGAAGATTTAACAAAGAGAGAGGAGGACATATTTGAGCTGAGGCAAACTTTAGAAAGCTTGAGTGCAGTTGGTGGGGACTTGAGTATTGTGACCAAAAAGCTGAGCCAGGTGACTGAAATATCCCAGCCTGATGTTCATGAGAGCAATCCAAGTCCACTGTGAGTGAGGCAATTTTACAGTCTAGCCATCCAGATAATCAATAGGTTTAGGTAAGGGTAGGCATGAGGTCTGATAAAATGTCAGGCCCAAACAGCTTCACCATATAGCAGAATAAGATGGAGATTGAATGGCACATGATATGTTACACTCAGACTGCCTTTATATTCATTCCCATACAATCTTTTGCTTCTCTTGCCTCCTGTACAAGTACTTCCTAGAGGCATTGTGTTGGTCAGATCCTGTTTCTCAACAATCTTTTACAAGGTGTTCCTTAAGAGTCATTCCTCTGATTCCTGCCTATTCATTTTAGTATTGCAACAGCAGAGTGACGTTAAATTCTTGCAACCTGGTCATTTTACTGTACCTTTTAAGTAGGAAGCCGAACCTGGCCGGGTGCTGAATAATCAGTTTACTTACTCTGAGCCAATCAACACAGGTTAAAACTGCAAGATTTTGCCAAATTTACAAATTAGTAAACACGTTGATTCGTTTTCAATGACAAAACATAATATTATAACAAAAATGTTAAACAATGTATTTGTTAAAAAGCCCAATATTGGAAGCACAGAACTCTATCTACACAGACATCTGTAAGTGTTTTTTACTGTATTCTATGTACAATGCTTGTGCTGACAGTTTTCACTGAAATGTTTTGTTTGAATACGTTTAGCTGTATGCATAAATACACTTTACCATATATAGAGTTGTCTTTGTTTATTCTATCCATATGTGTTACATATTTAACAGTGCCAGAGTGAGACATTTCTTAATTACCCATGGGGCAAAATCAGCACCATAACGCACACACACACAATTTTAAAACTTTTTTTTATTATTCTTATCATAATTGTTGGGGCTGCAGGGGTATGCTTTATGGCTCTGGGCAAAATATAGTTTTGATTTATTTTATTTGTGTTTATTCTTATAAATTTAGGTCAGTAAATATTCAGATATTGTTCAGCAAGTAAATATTCCCAGTTTTAATTGACCATCCCTTTACTTATACACTACTGTTCTGAAGTACTAGGGAACGTTTTTTGAATTATTTAGGGAATTAACCTGACATCTTGTCAAACTACTACTGTTGCAAATATAAAACTCACACTGGAATAAAGGAACAATGGTTGCAATGAACAGACCCAAAATATGTGTTCTAACACCAAATGTATTTATGCAATGAATTAATTAGTCTGCACAGCAATGCATGGTCTTTTTATTTACTTTTATTTTCAAATCAAAAAACAGTAAGTAAACCATGACATTCTCAAAGAAAGACATAACAGTTGGATCTAAAAATAAAACAAATAAAACAATAAAATGACAATAAAACAACTACAGTGCAGTATGAGTGTGTGAATTCACAGCTGTCCCCTTCTTTCCTCTGAACCAACCCAATCTACATTGTACCCTGATGAAAAATACACCCTCTATGTTCCTCAGTGTATATGTATAATTAGCAACAACCAAAATCAGCAACAATCTGTTTTATTTGGGTATCCATGAACACTTTGGGTAGAGTGAGTATACACACTCTACCCAGATACTTGTAATGTGTATGCAGGAGGTCTGTATGTTGTGATGTCATATTGCTAACTCAATATTTATGGTACTTTTTCAAACCTTCTTGTTCTTGTTAGGAGTTTTAGACAATGTCTCTAGTGAGGTGATTGTCTTTTTTAATGAATCTTGAAGGGCAGAAATTGCTTTCTCATGGCTCTCTAGTTTGGCTGCTTTGCCCTGTAAGCCACGTACAGCGCTACTGAGCGTTTCAAGCTCCTTTGCTGTTGCTGTTGGGCTGCCTGATTTAGTGCTTTGCTCCAGGGAATCTAACTTTTTCCCATACTCTTCTATTTGCTTAATTATGCTGGAGCTTTTAGAACCTAAAGTACCGGTCAGAGCAGCAAAATTGGCCTGCAGCTCCTCAAAGTGGCCCTTTAGTGCCCCTACCTCTCCCTGCAGGCTAGCCTTAGCTGTGTCAATTGCCTGACCCTGGGCAGCAAGGGCACTCTCATGTGTATTGCACTTTGTAAGCAGTGACTCCACCTTTTCATCAGCAGTTGTCACCCGGCCTTTGAGGGTTTCTGTCTGAGAAGCCTTGGCTTGAAGTTCCTTTTCCAGACTCAGGAGAGTTTCAGTGACCATTCCAAGTCCACCTTCCAGTGTCTCGGTTTTATCTGTCAGTGCCTTAACATCATCTTCTGCCGTGCTGATTGACTGCCTCAGGCTTCCAGTAGTTTCTTGCACCAGCAACCTTACTGTCTCCACCTCCTTTGACAACGAGGCCACTTCTTGGTTTCGGGTCTGCAACTCTGCCCCGACAGAGCTAATCTGCTCTCTTAGGGAGTCAGCAGAGGCCTCTGTGGCCTGCTTGGAAGTACTGAGCTCAGCAACAACCTCAGCAATGGTAGAGAGCTCCTGTTTGATTAAAGCTGGTTCTTCTATGTCGCCTAGGCGAGCCTTAAGTCCAGCGAGCTGTCCCTGCGTCTCTCGCTGGGCTTCAGTAAACTCTTCCACACTTGCTGCGATGGAATCGCTTACCTCAGCCAGGCGCTGCCCCACTGTCTTCTCCAGGGAAGAGAAGTCCTGCTCTCGGGCCTGTTTGACTTCTCCAATGCCATCAGAGAGGTCTCTGAGAAGATCATTTTGGAGTTTCAGGAGGGCTTCCTCCACCCTCCGTGTCTCTGAATCACCCTTTCGTACAGCTCTGTTGACCCCTTCTAGCTCCACCCGAGTGGTGGTCAGTGCTGATTCTACCCCATCGATGGCACTCCTCAGAGAGTCAACCTTGAAAATCACAAAGGGAGTTGGGGGTAGGGGTTAATTAATCATCTGAAAAACAATGTAGACATAGATGATGCTGAACTGTATGACACAGAAATCCATTCGTGAATGAGTACTAATTAGTTAGTAAAGACATACAAAAATAATGTAGGCCTATACTGTGAGCAAAGATTCTATAAAAACGACTGAATTTTCTTGATAGGTGATTAACCATTAGAAAAAGATGACCCTTCTTTGAATAAAGCTGAATACCCTTGCATTAAGGATGAGTTAGCTTTAGAACAAACATTTTAATTAGTGGAGCTACTCCTATTACATAACTATTGCCGTGTGAGCCAGTCTAAATGTATGGAAAACAAGAAACTACATCCTCCATCCAGTTTAAACTGGTCTGGAAGATCTGTGCACGTGTTGACCCAAGGTTTACGGCAATCGAATGGATATTGATTAAATATTGGCTATACATTTTTGGAGCCAAATTTGCCTACATAAAAGCAGTCGGCTTTAAAACAAACAATTTGTGTTTTTATTAGGTTCTGTAACAATTAAACGAAATGATTACATTTATGATGAGATAGCATATACATCGTAAATGTTTTTGATATATTTATTACCCTTATCATAAATAACTTTTTTTAATTTTTATTATTTTTAACCAGCATGTCTCTTCTTTTGTGCCAACTCATCGCTTTAGAGGAGGGGGTGCGTACGTGGGAGGGTCATCCTTTGTCATTTCCTATACACAACTTTGCTTAAATATATGAAACACTGGCGATACCTATGTCGCCTATAACTGTCATATTTAGCGGTGCAATCGGGTTACGGATTATGTCCTTGAAATATATAAATCCGGGGATGCTTTCCCGATGGCTTTAGTTAGACCTACCTGTTGTACAACATTTTCCATTTTACGTGTCAGCTCTGCGTTCTTCTTTACACTCTCCTCATTGTTTTTGTTAATTTGATTAACCTCTTCAAGTACTTGCTGGAGATAAAAGGCTGCGAATCCCGCGGCAGCCACTAAAACAATGTAACACAAAGCAGCAACAAATGTCACCCAACTTCCCGACCCTGACCCTTGGGGTACGGTAACATTAACCCCATTACTTTTCATACTTTTCTTCGCCACGTCATCTGGGCTGGATGAAGCATTCTTTTCGCTTGAATTGTTTTTTCTGTTTTTCGCAGTCATATCTGGTGTCAATAAAAGCTTGTAAAAGTGAGGTATAGTAAAGCTGGTTCAGGGATTTTTGTTGCTGGTTTTAAGTTGTAGATGATGGTGTTTTCAGTCCCACTGTACATTCAGCGTATCAGTGAGCGCGTCGTGTCTTTCCTAGAACTGGCTTTTGGTTAAGGTATGCAGAAAGGGGTGGCCTATTTTGCAAAGCAAGTAGTTATATGGCTATACTTTGTGTTACTTATTTAAGTAGTGTAAATAATATGGAGCCAATATCTTACAAAAATGACTTTCGTTTGTTGTTTTTGACTTCAGTAATAAGCTATAGAAATAACAACATAGATGTATGTCAGAAGGGAACCCGAACCCACCTTCTTAAAAACCTGTCTCATAATCAACCTATAGTTTAGAAGTATATTTTCCATCTTGATCATATATACACCATATGCTCTTTCACTGTAACTAACTTAGGCTACATATGTAAGTAAGTCGGTGAAGATGGGGATGCTGCTTTTCCTGTCCCTCTCTTCAGCATACGTGGCAGCGGCAGCAGGTCACTGATTCTACGCTTTCATGCAATGCGCAATCTAGTAGGCTAGTTATATAAATGGCATACAATAAATAGAAGTTTAGGACATGCCTTACTCAACATCACGGATCTCATAATTAATAAATGTGTATTATTTTTCTTAAATAAAGCTAATGTGATAAAAGGGGTGGTCCCCTTTTCGGAGAAAAAACTTACTAGCGTTACCACTTCTTTCAACGAAATCTTGGCAAACTTTGTAGAAGTGTACGATTAAAGAAATACCAAGCACAATGGCAAACATTTGCTAATTGTTTTATATAATCAACTTGCTTGCATACATAAAGTCAGTATCGTTGAATGTGGAAACAATACACAAATGCAAAACTGACAAAGTAGTCCAGGTTTGTTTTAATTGGATACAATTTGTGTTGAAGCTAGATAAACATCTTTCACGTCTTAATAAAATAAAGATATTTTCCAACCATCATAGAATAATGGCACTACGGCTGTAATTTCTTTCACAAATATTGTTAAGCAGCCATGTGAACCTCAGGCATTTGGAATGGGTATTAACTATACATGTCCGAATTGTTTCCCCTTTAATACATTTTTCACTCAATCATTTCTGGAGTCACAGTTTTGGTGGACATCTTATTCCAGGCACAGGAAATGCTTGAACATGCCACGCTTGTGTAGACCAAGCGAACATAGGCTTCCAGATTGAACAGGAGAGCACCAACATGTGATTGTGAGCAGCATTTACCTATTCTGATGAATAAATTGATAGTGATAGGCTAGTTGTCACTGGCATTATGGTATAAGTATCAACCCATACTATCCAAGTTTATTTAATGTTTTTTTTTATGTACAAACAATGTAGGCCTAGTGTGAATACATTGAAAAAGCAAAGTGAGTTTTCCAAGCTGGTCTTGTCAAACTAAATAAATGTTGCAACACACTGAAAGTACTAGCTATCAACTCAAACGTTAATATAGCTTGCTATCATTATGTATGTCTTTTTAATACAAATTAGCCAAGCAATACCCATGTCCATTGTAAATGATTTAACTGGAGACTTTCAAGTTGGAGTAGAAGTCTGGCTAACAAACGTCTGGCCCTACCACTGTGTAGAATAATTGCCCCAGACAGAAGGAAGGGCAGAGTAGACTAAAGACTAAAAGGGTTTGAAGGGGATTGAATGTTGCAAGAATGACTTTTTGTAATTTATCTGTGTAACCCAAATGTTCGAGGAGAGGTAGCGTTAAAAAGTAATGGTTAGACATGTGTTTCCACATTTTATACGACAATCGATGCAGGGATAGTTAAATAGCCAATTGTACCTTGAGTTTGGCATTTCGAGTTTGTTTTCCCCTTAAAAGAGACTCTCGATGTATACACTCATCTCATAATCCAAGACGAACACTTCAAAAACCAAATATTTTAGAATGGATTTGGGTTAAGAGCAGATGTGCGCATCTTGTATTGGGGTTTTCAAGTGGGCACCCTCCATCCTGGATGTTTAGTTAAATTGAGCCCATGACACTTCCAGAAGACGGTGAGCAATAGGCTATAGAGTCAATATATCCGGTCTCAGCACAAAAATAAGAAATATTATTTATTAAGCTGTGAGATTTCCATACTGCTCTATGCTATATTCCAGCTCTATTCCAGGCTTGGTTTAAAAAAAGAAAAGAAAAGAAAGAAAACATTAACAAAGAAGCGCAAAATGCCAGTGATCTGCCAACAATTAGAGGGCAGAATGGAGGAAGGCAAGGCTGGCGTGTCTGGCACCTACGAAATGCCAAGGCCTGTCTGCCATGTTTACTATATCGATGCTGTCTGCCATCACCAGGGAGCAGTATCGACCATTCACAACCCCTATAGGACTAGACTGGCTCGCATGTCATGATGTGCAAAATGCCGGTGCCGGTGGCCTCCCACCAGGGGGCAGCAAAGAGGCTTGCATGTCTGGCATTTGCCAATGCCACAAACAGAGCCAGGCCTTACTGAAGCCAATCAGACAGTAGACAACAAAAATGAAGCAAGACACTGGAATGACATTTTAGCTAACGTTAGCTAGCGAAGTTTGGAAAACTGTGGATATCGCTAAGCTAGCGTTGCTCGCTAGCTAGCCGGCTACAATAATTCGATTGATGCGTTCACTATGGCTGGAATAATCAAGAAACAGATCCTGAAACATCTCTCCAGGTCAGTTTAAACAAACCCAGATCGGGATACAAAATGTTTTAATTTGCCATTATTTTATTTGCGTTACGTACGCTACATGGACCTTAACAGTATGGTTACAGCAAGCTAGCTGACAGGCACATAAATAACAATTACAAGGTAAAGAGCGTTTGTTAGCTAGCAGTAGCATACTATGTTTGGTGGATAGCCATGCTAGCTAGGTTAATCTCCTTTACATGATTAGATGAGTGGACGTCAGACACGTTAAGTCTAGACCGGTCTAACCCCGTGTTCTTTCGTACTAGAGAGCAGGAACTCCCAGCCACAATCCGCTTAGTTAGCTGGCAATGCCAGGCAAGTCTATCTAGTTCAGTTCGCTAGCTAACGTTACACCTGACTACTTTAGCATCATTCTGCACCTGCCACCACCTGGAAGGTGACTTTCTGGGCACACCTGCCTGACCTGAGTACGATTAATAGGTTTAGCTGAGTGGTTAGCGCATTAAGTATCAGAAGTCTGCTCGCTCCCTTTACTAAGCGTCTCAAATGATTTATTGTATTTTTACCTGTTTAAAGTCTATTTTATGTGGTTGATTTGGAACTAGACAGTATTGAGCTAAGTCTAATCAGTGTGCAAATTGCAACGTAATTCTAGCTATAAACCGTTTCCAACTGCGTTGTTATAGTAGTGCCTTTCAGTAGTCTTGGCTTGACTCACACCAGTGCTATTTTTTCCACATTCGTCAGGATCTTTCCATTATTTGTACATAATTTGCAACCCAGCTGAGTCTACTGACGGGGTTTCACGCTGGCTGTTGCTTGGAGAAATATATCTTAGATTTCTTGCAAGGCTTCAAAACAAACGGTAAATCATCTGGATTAGACCTTAACCGATTCTCAAAGAACACAACTTTAAAAATTTCGCAAACAAGGGCCAACACCATTGTGTTCACAATCTTTGAATATAGCTTCAACTTTAGAAAATTCTGTCTGAGGATACTTGCAAGGTGCTTGTTTACAAATGTGAATACTCAGGTAACTTCTTCTAGTTATGAATTTATCCCAATTGTCTGGGTAAATTATTGAATGGTAAGCCCTGAGCCAGGCCTTTATTTTTTCTTTGTCCTTAATTGTCTGTGTTCAACAATGCCACCACCTAGTTTTGCATTGACTAGGGGTGTTATGCCCTACTTGTCCTACATTGCTGGGTGCTGTGTATTTTACTAGTGTGGTAAGGAATGTGAGCATTCAATAATAAGTCTGTAAATGACCAGGGGAAATCGTGATGTCATCATTACATTATGTCATCATTTGTTGTCTTCGATGTGATTGGTTTAGCCGAGCAGGGGTTGTGTGACAGATGTCTTTTGGCAGTGGCTGGATCTTGGACTGTTCAGAGGAAAGCTGCCATGGCAACAGTGATGCCAGTGGCATGTACTGTTGTCAGAAACTTTTCCGAAGGGTCCCATCCCATAAAATAAAAATATTGAAGGAAAATGTTCATCTTCATCAGATACATTAATTAACCTTGTGTATTAGTAAACATTTTTTTACATGTTTTTAATTTCTGGAGAGACTCAACTTATAATCACCTTGGAACATGGGTCTGCAGGTCTATATCAACATAGTTTATCAACATTATCAACCTAATTTTATTGTTCATTCAGGTGTTTTATGTATGTATGTACACCATTTCCCACTGTATCTATCTCTGTGTTGTTAAGCACAGTACTAACATTCCCATTCCGTTTGTGGTGTTGTAAAGTCCATTGGATCAGTATTTGCTTTTAGCAAACCCCATTGTAGTGTGTGTCTGTTTATTAACAATTGTGATGCGAGGTTTCCCTCACATAGAAAACATGCTTTAATGGTTGCCCCATGGGTGAGTTGATAAGGTGCCATGTCTCTTCTCTATCAACTAGCTCAGGTCTCGACAGGACCCTGGTAAACTGCCAGACAAAGGACTAAAGTGTTTGGTTACCAAAGCATGCACACACACAGTGTCTCCTGGGACTTCTTTTGTCTGCTTTTGACTGTTGTTTGGTATGGATCAGATAAGCTGTTACTCTCTCTCTCACACCCACCTGTAAAGACACACACACGCTGAATGGAAAGTACTGAATGTGTGACTCCTATGTAGCTACTTAACTTTAAGCCGAACATATTTCTAAATACGTCAAACATCCTCAAAATATAAGTGGCTAATTGAAATACGCTCTTCTTATAGCTGTGGTCAAGCTATTGTGAATTTTTACACCAATCAGCCAAAACGTTAAAACCACTGACAGGTGGCACCTGTCAAGGGGTGGGATATTTTAGGCAGTAAGTGAACAGTCAGTTCTTGAAGTTGATGTGTTGGAAGAAGGAAAAAATGGACACGCGTCGGGATATGAGCGACTTTGATAAGGGCCAAATTGTGATGGCTAGACGACAGGGTCAGAGCATCTCCAAAACTGCAGGTCTTGTGGGTTGTTCCCTGTATGCAGTTGCTAGTACCTACCAAAAGTGGTCCAAGGAAGCACAACCGGTGAACCGGTGACAGGGTCATGGGCGCCCAAAGCTCATTGATGCGCATGTCAAGCGACGGCTAGCCTGTCTGGTCCGATCCCAAAGGAGAGCTACTGTATCACAAATTGCTGGAAAAGTTCATGCTGGCTATGATAAAGAGGTGTCAGAACACATTGTGTCGAAGCACTGTGTATGGGGCCGTGTAGCCACAGACCGGTCAGAGGACCCATGCTGACCCCTGTCCACTGCTGAAAGTGCCTACAATGGGCATGCGAGCACCAGAACTGGACCATGGAGCAATGGAAGAAGGTGGCCTGGTCTGATGAATCACGTTTATTTTAGATCATGTGGATGGCCGGGTGCATGTGCTTTGTTTACCTGGAAGAGATTGCGCCAGGATGCACTATGGGAAGAAGGCAAGCCGACAAAGGCAGTGTGATACTCTGGGCAATGTTCTGCTGGGAAACATCGGGTCCTGGCATTCATGTGGATGTTACTTTGACACGTACCACCTAGGCCTACCTAAACATTGTTGCAAACCAAGTACACCCCTTCATGGCAACGGTATTCCTTGATGGCAGCGCCCTGCCACACTGCAAAAATGGTTTGAGGAACATGACAATGAGTTCAAGGTGTTGACTTGGCCTCCAAATTCCCCAGATCTCAATCCGATCGAGGATCTGTGGGATGTGCTGGAACTACAAGTCCGATCCTTGGAGGCCCTATCTCGCAACTTACAGGACTTAAAGGATCTGCTGCTAACGTCTTGGTGCCAGATACCATTGGACACCTTCAGAGGTCTTGTGGAGTCCATGCCTCGACGGGCCAGAGCTGTTTTGGTGACACGAGGGGGACCTACACAAAATTAGGCAGGTGGTTTTAATGTTTTGGCTAATCGGTGTATATAAATGTGTGGCTGTGAATGTATTTGTAGTTTCTGTTGTTTTTTTGCTGTCTGGTTGCATTTGTTAACTAAGCTAAGATATTTTGTGCGCCTTCAGTAACCTTTTTTAACATTTTGTTTTCAAGGCACTCTTAGGCTACTGATCAGTGAAGAGACAAATGAGGGTTTCATTGCACAGCCCCATTTCCAAAAAGGACATTCAGCATGGGATCCCTTGTACTATGCAGTTTAAAATCTACTCCTTCTCTATCCAACCTTTCCTGTCCTCTCATTCTACTTTTCTCCTAAAATAGCTCTCTTCTCCTTTTTTTCCCCCCTTCCCCTCATTCGCTCTTTCTCTCCTTCCCTTCTACTATTTCATCCCAGTTTTTTTTTCTGTCTGTTGGTTGTGACGTGGATGTGTGAGTCACTTTGTCCATTGTCGGTTAGTCTCCACACATTCCTACACGTGTCATCAGCCTCTGTCACAGAGGCCGTTTTTTTACCACAGTGACTAATAAAGGCTTGCCAGTTGCTACTGGTTGTGTTCTGAGTGATGAACTGGCACAAATAATTTAATAGGGTTAATCTGGAAAGTTTCTGCACCTGGACATGAGGCATAGATGACTGGCATTCGATTTGATAATGGCAAAATACAAAAGTGTAATGATAATACAGTAAAAACAAGCTGCGAGTGTAAATAGATGTACAGGGAGCCAAAGATAAACAGTGAAGGAGAGAAAGACCTAGCCAGCTGGACCTTAACAAGATACTTGATCAGTCTGTACCTGTTGTGCTCTCATAAATATTAATTGTAGCCAAAGGCGGAGGAGATACTCTGCAGTGGCAACGTCCCTGATGTTATGCGTTAATGTATTTTATGTTTGCAGGTGAAATGTGTTCTTCTGTTCGTTTGCACAAATCTGTTTGTGACATGTCGGTTCACACTTGCCGTTCTGCATTCCTCATGATTTGCAGCTGAGACTCTCTTGACTGTATGCTGTTGCCTCTAAATTATTCAACACTGAGCAAGTGCATAAGATGTGGAGATAGAGAGAGACCGAAAGAGCATTTTATGTGACTCGATAGCAAGAATTTATGAGTCGGACTAAAGATCAACCAAACTCTTCATTTGACCTTTCACTTGATTTTTCCAATGGAAAGAACAATTAAACCTTTACGATTCTATTGGTTGGTTCAGTGAAAGAGGGCATACGGAACAATTAAGTAACCTTGGGTCTTTTTAACCATAGGAATACTATCAGCCCAGGTGTTACAAATTACCCCCCCCTTCCTTAAGTCCTTTGTGATGTTTTGTAAACTCTAGCAGGCTGTCATTCAGGTATGTCTTTTAATCATGAGTGGTTTACGCATAACCACTCTACGCTAAAGGCCTGACCAAAAAGGAACTGAGAGAGTTGTCATTCCGGAAAGTTTCTCTGTTTAAGAAGCTCTGATCGGTGTTCTTGCTCCCATCCCTTAGTGAGGCTGTTCTGGTTGGGTTATGGACTTTAGTTAGGTGGCTCAGAACTTCCTCCTCAATTACAGAGCTCATTTTTTTATTACATATCCCACCACAATAAACTGTGCTAAAGATGAATATTTTAAATACTTTATTAAAGTATAATGAAGAAGTAGGTTAACATATCAATCAGTAAGTTGGTGAGGAGCTTGTCGCCTGTTAAGGCTTTGTGCCTCTTATAAAAACATACATTTGCGTTTGAGCTTTGATCTGTTTTGCACTATCTTGGAATGGTGGACTAGCTAAACAGCAATATTATACCCATGCCACTCACGCTAATAAAATAATAAAGTGAGGGTGGAACTTACAATGCTTCACCGTGCTTAAATTTAACTATTTTGATCACCAAACATATCTCTTTTCTGCTGGATAGTATTCTGGGCAATGACCCTGTCAGTATCTAGATTTGGTTGTTCTGCCATTTATTATTAACTAAATATCAAACTGTTAGTTTGGACCAGAGCGCCAGTTCAAGGGCACAGTACTCTCACACTTTGCGTTCTGCATAGACTATTTCGTATACAGGATGTACACACACACACACACACACACACACACAGGCCTACTGAAAGTAAAAGATTGTGCTCCTAGATTGGGCCCCTCTGCAAAAAGATAGCTGTCAGCCTGTTGATAAACCATAAAGCCACGGTGACCCTGACCACTGCATCATTCTGCCCTGGCCAGAGTCACAGATATTTTATTCTAGATCTCTCAGCTCTCGCAGACTACAATTATTCCCTGCAGTAAAGTCAACAACAATATCCCTGAAAGCCTATAGCATTAGTTTCTTCCTTCAAAAGTAAAAAAAATAAATAAATAAAACTTTTATAAACAAGCGTAGAGTTGCATTTGGCATTGTCTTTGTTATACTGTTTAATGCAGAAAAGAATAGGGAATGAATTAGGGCAGGCATAGTCTTAGTCATTATATAATGAGAGGAAAACAAAAAGGACACTACTAGATCAAAAAGGACAAACTGTCACACAACAACAAAAAGGTAGAAGAGAAGGGACAGAAGTGTACAGACCAAAAGGAGAGGGTTAATAAGGAAAGAGGACGTTTTGGCATCTGGCGTTGAACTAAAGAGTCCATGTACTTTGAGGATAAAAACAGACTGACTTATGTGACTGAAAACATGAGATTTGGGTTGTGTTAGAGTAGCATTTGTTGGTGTTTTTTTTATTATCTGCTGGTTTGTTTGCATTTACCTTTTAATGTCTAATTTCAACCTGCTTAAACCTGAATGCTTGAATGATGATTCCTTCAATATTCTTTCTCTGTGTCCACTCATCCAGGTTTGCAAAGAACCTATCCCCAGATAAGATCAACCTCAGCACTCTGAAGGGGGAGGGCCAGCTGACCAATTTGGAGCTAGACGAGGAGGTACTCCAGAGCTTGCTGGACCTGCCCACTTGGCTGGCCATCAACAGAGTGGAGTGCAACAAGGCTGCCATCAGGGTACACACACACACACACACAAACTCAGACATAATGAAAAATATCAAAGGGATCTGTAGCCTATAATTTGCTCCTGTTATGTAGCTCTGTAACAAACCTAGAGTGAAGTTGGTCAAAGCTTGTCAACCTTTCCACACTACTTTTCCTTCTTCACCACCATTAGCAAATCCTTTTTTCTCTTTTTTATTTAGCTCTGGTTGCTTCGCTCTCGTCACTGGCTATGTTGGGGTTTATTTCCTGTGCGAGCTTGCATTGTCTCAGTCAGCGGAGAGGTTGCATGGCTGCATAGGCACTGGGCTTCACATTAACCTTTCTGCAGTGTCACACCGGTAATAAAATTTGCGCACTGCTGCAGCCGTAAAGTAAAATTCCAGTTAGTGCCTGTGTTGGTACATCCAATATATAAAGGAAAAGTAAACTGTGGAGTTAAAACTGTAATCCAATACTGCAGGGTGGTGTTGAGATGATATGCGGTGCACCATTCTACTCTCTTTCTCATTATCCAATGAGAAAGGGAGTAGAATTCTCTTAACATATGCCAAACTCAAACACAAAGCATGAAAACTTCCACTAGTGCATATTTGCTTTAAGCTTAAGATTTCTCGACAAGCAAGGAACAGCTATTTCTTACCAAATTATTGATTGGGTTTGATGTGCTAATACAATTTGAAGTCTTCAATGTCAGACTTATGGGATTCCACAGATTTAGGAAATACTTTCTTCTTTTGCACATGCCCCGTCAAATCAACATTTAGTCCGTTCTCACTTCAAAGTGTAAATGCTCTTTAATTTGAACGTACTGTGCTGAGAGGCTGCTCATGTAGGATTAATGGAGGCCCTGCCAAGTAGAATAACTCTGCCTGATGAGCAGAATCAACTCCCAGCCGTCTATTAATTCACTCTGCCTGTCTCCTTTAAAGTTGTTTAGGTTGCCTATGGTTCTAAATTATTCTGTTTAGTTCTACAGTTATGCTCACTTTCACAGTCAATGATGATTTTAAAACCATTCCTATTTCAAAAGAACGATTTCCCAAAATACAAAGGAGGAGAGCTGACAAAGGTTTCTGACATGTTATCGGACATGCTGTAAGATTAAAAAAAGATTCATAATAGCTTTTTTTTTAATATGCAACAAAGGAATGTGTTAAAATCAGTAAAGAGGTGAAAAACATTCAAATTAAAGCTTCTGGGCTGACTCAGCATTTTCTTTCTCTTGTATTTTTCGCAGATACCATGGACCAAGCTGAAGACCCACCCCATTTCACTGGTGAGCCCAATCCCCTTTCTCACCAACTGATTTTCCTACTTTCTGTAATTGTCAAAATATGTTTTGAATCCTCAGATAGAAATCAAAGAAGCTGACATGTAGCTCTGTAGATTTATAGACCTATGAAGGTTTCCTTTGTGTATGATGCAGACCAGAGCTGTCAGTTAATTCATTCTATGTTAACTAATGAGGGAGAACGCTGAGGCTCCTTTCAAGTGAGGTATGTTTGTCTCCCTCAGACTCTGGACAAGGTCGTGATGGAGATGAGCACCTGTGACGAGCCTCGCCCTCCCAACGGGCCGTCTCCTATAGCAACCGCCTCGGGGCAAAGGTGAGTCTGACTGGCTTTCTAATCTGTTTGCAGTCACAGAAAAGTTGGTTCCGTCGCTATATGTTCGATCTCATCCTGGCAAATAAAGACTTAGTTTTCATCAATGAATGCCTCTGTGATTCACCTCTGTCTTTCTATCGTGTACTCTCTGTCTCTCTGCCAGTGAGTATGGTTTTGCGGAGAAAGTAGTGGAGGGCATGTCCCTGTCCATTAACTCCATAGTGATCCGGATCAGTGCCAAGGCCTTCAACGCCTCCTTTGAGCTCTCCCAGCTGCAGGTCTACAGCGTCAACGCCAGCTGGAGCATTGGCGACCTCCGCCTCACGCGCATCCAGGACCCCCAGAGGGGGGAGGTAGGTGCACAGACATACAAACACTCCCCCGCTCTTCTGTGGGATTTGACCAGACTGGCTAGCCTTCACTCCCCACTCGCATTATTGAGCGCACATTACCCTGACGCCGGTTCACCGGTTGTCCTTCATTGGACTACTATTGGTAGGTACTAGCCACTGCATACCAGGAACACCCCCAAGACCTGCCGTTTTTTTAGATGCTCTGACCCAGTCATGTAGCCATCACAATTTGGCCCTTGGGAAAGTTGCTCAGATCCTGACCCTTGCCTATTTTTCGTGCTTCCAACACATCAACTTCAAGAACTGACTGTTCACTTACTGACTAATATATTCCACCCCTGGTCAGGTTCTGTTGTAACAAGATGATCCATCTTATTTAGTTCACATGTATATAGTTTCTAACGTGGTCCTCCTACCTGTTCTGTTTAGATCCTGACTTTCAAGGAGATCAGTTGGCAGATGATCCGCATTGAGGCGGACGCTATCCAGAGCGCAGAGCACGAGATGCTGAGTGCCCCTATCCGCCTCATCACCAACCAGTCAAAGATCAGAGTCACTCTAAAGAGACGGGTGAGATACACACACACACACGGTCAAAAATATCTGTACTGTACGTGCATACAGAGCAGCTTCTACTTTGTTTTAGTGTAAGTTAGCATCCTTTATGGTCCTCTCTTATCAGTAGAGCTGGCAGCATGCCTGAGGATCATGTTTGCATAATGATAAAACAGGAATCAGTGCTTCTCATTGTGTGTGTGTGCAGACCTTTCCCTTCCTACTTTTCCCCACTCACTCACAAACTATGGTGTGTGTGTGTTCGTAGATGAAGGACTGTAACGTTGTGGCCTCCAAGCTGATCCTGATCCTGGATGACTTGCTGTGGGTGCTAACTGACTCCCAGCTCAAAGCCATGGTCCAGTACGCCAAGTCCCTCAGCGAGGCGATGGAGAAGTCTGCCCAGCAAAGGAAGAGCATGGCCACCGAGGATCAGGTATGGAGCTCAGGAGACGTGTATGCATCATGTATACGTGCTCACACAGGGGAAACCTGTAGCAAACACAGCATTTTCCTCAATGTTCCTCAACACAAATGTTTTTAAAACATGTGGACGCCTACAAATGCTACTCAAACACAACCCAAATCCCATGTTTTCAGTCTCAGAAGTCAGTCTGTTTTTATCCTCAAAGTACATGGACTCTTTAGTTCACAGCCAGATGCCAAATGTCCTGTTTTCTTATTAACCCTCTCCTTTTGGTCTGTACACTTCTCTCCCTTCTCTTCTGCCTTTTTGTTGTTGTGTGACAGTTTGTCCTTTTTGATCTAGTAGTGTCCTTTTTGTTTTCCTCTCATTATGTAATGACTAAGACTGTGCCTGCCCTAATTCTTTCCCTATTCCTTTCCAGAGATGAACTATGTCACGCTCTGATAGTTTGTCCTTGGGCTCATGTAGAGAGACTGGCATCCTCTCTGTGTGTGTGATCTCCTCTGCCATATGGCCTCTATCTCTCTCTCTCTCTCTTGCTCTGGCTTTCTTTCTTGTTTATCTTTCCCCAAAACACTGTACATAATTGCAGATTACGTCTGGCAGTTCTCTTAAAGAAAACACTTGAACACACTAATCAGAAATCAATAAAAGCACCTAAAGGTTTCTATATTTTTCTTTGACTGAACAAGGACACCTGCTGGATGAAATGGTTACTGCATTTCCTTAAAGGTCAATTTACCCGAAGACCCTTTTTTAACAGATACTATGTCTAATAAGTATCTTGTCTCTTTCTATGCTGTTTTGTGTACGATTTTTTTATGTGCGTGTGCTCCCCCAGGTGTCGTCGGCGCCCCCCACGGCCCAGCAGGTGCGCTCCCAGCAGACGTCGGCCGCGGCGGACCAGAGTGCCACCATGGCCAAGCTGTTCAGTGACTACGACGTGTGTGAGACCTCGCACCACCTGCAGATCACACACCTCGACCTGCACATCTGCGACGACATCCACACCCAGGACAAAGGTAACACCCGCATGTTCCATCTCTGTAAGTGTCAGGGTGGCGCGTGCAGGTCGTGATCTTCTCTCCGTGATACGCAGTGGTCAACAAAAGGATAACGGGCGGCGCCATGCAGCTCTCCTTCAGCCTCATCACTCTGGACTACTACCCCTTCCACAGAGCAGGTACGCCCCCAGACAGCTGCCACTCAAACACACCGCAAAGCTTCTAAATCTAAGCACTCGTACCCAAAACCGGTTGGCCGTGGGCGACTTGTCGTTTGCAGCGCTGTCTATTGTCCCCTTGGTCTGTCCTTCCAATCCCATCTCTCTCTGGTGTGCTGGCTCCAGGTGACAGCTGTGTCCATTGGATGCACTACAGCGAAGCCACCAAAGCCAGAGAGAGCTGGGCCAGGAGTCTGCTGGAGGAGTTCAAGTCCAACGTAGAGATGCTCAAGACTGTTGTGAAAGACCAGCAGGGCCCGGGGCCCACTCACACCTCCCCACAGCATGGTAAACACACAAACACGTGCACACACACTCACACAGAGCCTCGGAATAACCCAGTTGCATAACGCTAGTTACGTTGAATTCTGCGTAAGGGCCGACTCGACTCTGCGCATACACATTTCGGTCGATGCCATTTGGCGGTGTTTCAGTACATCGTGTGAGGATTGAAGTGTGTACCAGCACTGACCTAGTGGCCCTGGGTTTTCTGTCCTCCAGTGTCCCTTAGGGGCGATGAGTATGGTTCCCTAGGCCTAAGAGGAGGAGGAGGAGGAGGAGGAGGAGGAGGAGTAGGGCTTAGGGAGCTCGATAATGGAGTCGGACTAGATTGGGGCGCACTCGCACAGCCACCCCCCCAGTGCTGCTGGTGCCCAGGTACCCCCCTCCCTCCCTGCCTTTGTAGTGTGTGTGTGTGTGTGCGCACACAGTGCGGTGATACACACCTCTGGCGAGGAAAGGCGGTCTCTCCTTTTCGAGGTTTCACTCTGGTTGTTTTTTTTCCTCCCTTCTCCTGTGTCTCTCTCGCTCTCCTCCTCTCTCTCTCCATCCATCCTCTCTGCCTGTTCTGTCTCTCACCAGCTAAGATCAGCACCAGCTCCACTGCTAACTTCAGCCCTCCCCCTGCGCCCAGGAGTCAGCTCATGTCCAGCTCCGTAGTCCTCCGCATTGCTGACTTCAGCATCTACCAGGTCGGCACCCGCTCACTCATGCAAACACATTCCCAGTGACTCTGAAATTCAAGTGAGCATTCAGCATGTGTGTACGTCTGTGTTTTGTAGGTGTCAACAGCAGACCAGCGTCGTTCCAGCCCCAAGACCATGATCTCCTGCAATAAGAAGTCTCTCTACCTCCCTCCAGAGATGCCTGCTGTCCATGTAGAATTCACAGAGTACTACTTCCCTGATGGAAAAGAGTACCCTGGTAAGACCGACCACCTACGGCCTCATTTCATTGCATATCTCTCTGTGTCCTGTACTGTCATGTGTCACCCAGAACATGAAAGGAAATTCAGCCCTAGAATCGCTTTGTGTTCCTAGCTTAGCTGATTCCTGCTCCTCTTTGCAGACTTCTGACAAGTGCCACACCATATCTCTTCCCCCTCAATTCTCTACTTTCATCTACTTTTTTAGGGTGTTTTACTTTTACACAACGTATCCCTTTTATGTCGATCTCCCATACCCAATGTGCAGTGTGTGTAATGCCACCTCGTTCTCTCTCCTCCTCCTCTTCCTCAGTCCCGTGCCCTAACCTGTATGCCCAGATGAATGCCCTGCAGCTGGTGCTGGACCCCCGCAGTCTGGTGTGGCTCAACCTGTTTGCCCTGGACCTGAGGCAGAGCCTGGAGCAGTTCATGGAGCTCTACAAGCTGGACGACTCCCCGAAGCCCGACAACCACGTCGACATCAAGGTGGATGGCCTCATGCTGAAGGTCGGTAGGACTGGACCAACGCACAAACATGCCTGCAAACATACACAGATTTACATTTGTCCTTTGCTTGTATATGTGGACTGATTTCTGGAATGATGTTTACTTGCTGATGTTATTTTCCTCCTCCTTCCATATCCTGCTCCCCCTGTGCCCCCACCCCGCCACCCTCCTAGTTGGTGATCCCTGCAGACAAGGACCCGTCCTGCCCCCCCGACCTCCCTCGCTCCATCTCGGTGCAGACCTCTGAGATGGTGGCCACCAACACCCGCCACCCCTCCCACTGCACGCGCTCCCACCTGGAGTCCCTGCTCCAGTCCTTCCACGAGGAGCCCTTCTTCTCACCCTCCTTCACCTCCTTCCCTCGCTCCTCCACCACCTCCTCCGCCTCGTCCTCTTCCTCCTTCCCTCTGCTCCACCCCGTGTTCCAGCGGCACGCCCACGAGCAGGACACCCGGCTACACGACGTCTACCGGGGCCTGGTGACGCCGTCTCTGGGCGTGGACGCCCTCAAGATGCCCGCGGCCGCCGACCTGTGGGCCCTGCACTTCTCCCAGTTCTGGGTGGACTACGAGGGCTCCAGGCAGGGCAAAGGGCGGCCCCAGCCCTTTGTGGACGCGTTCCCGCTCTCCTTGTGGGTGTGTCAGCCAGCGAAGCACGCCCAGCACCAGGAGCGGCTGCGGAGCGGCGCCGAGGGTGGCCGTGGAGCGCCCCTCTCGGCCGGAATGGTCCGGAGCGAGTCAGCCGAGCTGGCGTGCCGCCTGCAGAGGAAGCGCTTGCTGAAGGAGTACTACAGTTCCGGCGTCTCGTCTAAGCAAGGCACCGACACCGTCCTGCCGCCTAGCAACGGGCTGCACAAGCCCCTCTCCTTGGACAATCTGTCCTCCTCTCCGCCCCCCTCCCCATCTTCAAGTTCCGATGCGAATGTGCACATGTTGGTCCATGTGCAGAAGCATTTGAGTGCACAGGTGAGTTACTGATACTTCCATGTGCTAATTTTGTCTGGATGTACCAGCGATTCTATCGTGCTCTTACCCATTCTTGTATAGCTCGAAAGTATGGCTTTGTAGGAACCAAACGCAGTCGGGTAGGTAACCAGCGTGTTTTGTGTGTTTCTGTCCAGGTGAGTCACAGGCAGTATGTGTTCCTAATGCGTCTGCAGCTCAGCCTCAAGGTCCTGCAGCAGACCTTACAGCAGGACCTGGAGGACATGGGCTCCAAACGCGAGCGCCCCGAACGCCACAGAACACCCTCTCAGTCCTCCACAGACTACCAGCCGTTCAGCGTGTGCGTGGGGGTCCTTCTGAAAAGTGCCGAGGTAGCCCTCCTACTGAAGCCCGTCCCCCAGCCGGAGGGGCCCGCGTCCCCCATGGGGTCAGAGCTATCCCCCTCGGAGAGCAGAGCCACCCTGGAGCCTGGGGGCAGTGGGGTAGAGGGGGACAAGGGGGCCGTGGCGGAGAGGACGGGGGGAGGAGCAGGAGCTCAGGGGGGCTGCACTGTAGACCAGCTTTTATGTGAGGGGGGAGCAGAGGGAGGGCTGACGCAAGGGCCAGCGCCTCTCATCCCCACCTCCACCCCTCATGATCTCGAGCCAAACCGAAAGGCATCGATGGAGGAGAGGACTGGAGCCAAGACCTCTGGGAAGTGGAGTTCTGAGGACACTGATGGGGTCCTGGTGGAGAGGTGGACTAAGGGAGAGGAGCAGGGGTCCGGCTCCGACTCCTCAGGGGGCGTTAGAGCAGTGGGAGAGCCTGGAGAGTGGAGCCAAGACGGCAAGGACAAGCCTGCCGGGGCTAAGATGTCTCAGTCTATGTCCAGGTATACGGTAGACACTGCACCCAATTCAGATTGAAAGTCATGTCATATCACAGCATAGGACTGTCACCAAACGACTGCATATCCATCTTGTGGTTTAGACCGTACCTGCCATTCAGTCTTCCTTTTTCAGAATTTGAAGTATTCCCAAAAAGTTTCACACAATAAGTAGGGAACACTCAGTTAAAGCTGATCGCATGTGCTTAATCTGTCTCATCAACGAACACAAGTGCTGTGTGTGTGTGTGTGTGTGTGTGTGTGTGTGTGTGTGTGTGTGTGTGTGTGTGAGTGAGTTTATTTCAACCACATTTCCTTTTGTATGCGTGTGCTCCTTTCTCTTCATCCCTGTGTGTGCGCTTATCTGCCGTGTGGCTTTCTGATGTGACCTATGATGCAAGGTGTGTGTGTGCTCTCTCTCCCTACTAAGGAAAGGAAGTTTGTCTGTGGTTTCTGACCTCCTCTGCTCCTCAAACACCAGCAGATCCACCTCCCTTTATTCCATTTCCAACATGTAAGACACACACTATGAGTCCATGGCTTTCTGTGGTACTATATAGTGTGCAGGTGAACGTCCCTGCGTGTGTGTGTGTGTGTGTGTGCGCACATTGACTTATGTATATTGACCTGCGTGGCCTGGGACATTCAAAGGGTGTGTGTGTGTGTGTGTGTGTGTGTGTGTGGGAGTGTGGGAGTGTGGGATCTGCATGCAGGCATGCATAGCTGTGTAAATATCCCTGAGCCTGTGTATGAGGCTAGTATTGACTAGGTTGGGGAATTGTGATTAACATGTGACTTTGTGGTGGTTGTGGTGTTATGTGTTGGCCTTGTGTTCTCTTGCTTTTCAAACTATGGTTTCAATCGGTGTGTTTAGTGTTGGTGGTCCTTTTCAAGACAGTCGATCTTACACAGTCTGTTAACAGATGTAAAGGAAAAATTAGGCTACAGCTTTTGACTACAATGATTGTAATCAGATGTCAGTGGTGAAGGACAAAAATAGACCAGTAAGTGTTCAAGATATTTAGACCCCCCCCCCTCCCAGTAATGATTACATATATGTGATCCTGATCTGTGTTTATCCAGTGGTCGTCTCATGCGGGATCGCTCCCAGTCCAGTTTCTCAGTGTCCTATAAGAACCTAAAGAAGAGTCCATCTCTCCAGTCGCTGGACAACCTCTCCATAGACAGCTACCTGATCGAGGACTCTGACGCATTCAGCCTCCTAGATAGAGGTGGGGAACGCTCACTCTCTCTCACACACACCCACAGTCCTGAAATCTTCAGTTATTCAAGGACAATGGAGATAATACACCTCGACAGTATGCACGACTGATATTTAATGTCAAGTTTTCACCAGGAGATGGCAGCATTTTGCCTTTTGTGTCATTTTCAATATAGGTTTTTGATCAAAACGATCACTTGATTTACTTTTCCCTATGACAACATAGTCACACTTGACTGTGTGTGTGTGTGTGTGTGTGTGTGTGTGTTGTGCCCGTGCATGATCAGACGACGTGTCCATCTCGGGCTTCAAAGATGCAATGAGCGAGCGGAGTGGTACGGAGAGTGCCAACGAGGCCGGGATTGGTCCCGAGCAGGATGGGGGCGTGTCTCCTGACACGGTCAGCGCCGCCTCAGCGCCCAGCATAGACGAGCCCACTAAGGATCTGGTAATGTACACGAACGTGCATGAACATTGTCATTGATTTGTTTGATTTAATCATTGATGATGATGATGATGATGATGATGATGGACTGTGTGCGTATGGAGCAGGTGTCTGTGCTGGTGCTGAAGGTCCAGTCGGTGTGCGTGGGGATGGAGGTGGTGGGGGAGAGCACAGCTGTGGCCCTGGAGGTGGGACTGGTCCGGCCCACCCAACTAGGCAACGTCAGCCTCCGCCAGTATCTCAGCAACCGCAGCCTGGGTGAGAGCGTACACACCTGCACGTTCTCAGACTCACACACACACACACACACACACACACACACACACACAGGTCGGTCTAAGTCAGCATGCTGTCTGATTACACCTACACAGTATTCTAGATGCATAACATCATAATTACACAGACATCCCACAAATGGTAGACACTGATTATCATTACACACATCCTCATCACCGACACAATACACACACACACACACACACACACTCCACTGTGCCATCCTCTGGTTTACCCTTCCCTGATTCCTTACAGGTATGGTGTGTTCAGTACCAATACCTACTGCACAATGCAGCCAAGGTAACCAGGTGTGCTCGTCTGTGTGTGGTCGTCATGCATACAAACATGCATGTTTTGTGTGTGTGTGTATGAGTGTGTGTCTGTGTGAGAGATTGTCTTTACACCTGTCCTCACTTTTCTGTGTTCAAAGTGTGTTTCCTCTCGTTCTTGCTGTTTAAAGCAGTTAATCAAGCAGCACCCTGCACGATATGTAGAAGCATAGATGTGTGATATCGTTCCTGTTTGCATGAAAACTAGTGTTTTCTATGTGTGTGAGGTGGTTGTGGGTCTGTGTCCTATGTGCTCCCAGATGTGCGACCAGGTAGCCAGTTGACTGACAGGCTCCATTCAGCCAGACCATGGCCACGTAGCAATCTGGGTCTGCTCTCTGTGTTTACTGGAGGTGTGTGTATGTGTGTCATGGTCCATTCGAGTGTCAGTCTGCAGCATGTCGGCCTCAGCCGCTGCACTTCAGAATGGCCAAATTGACAGTAATGGAGCACTTGGTCCCATTAGTTGCAAAATTAGGCCCAGAGACTTCAGGGTGCGTGTGTGTGCATGCATGTCGGCTACAAATTACCCCGAGTCTCCCCTCTCTCCACATCTCCACTTTTCTAATTCCGAAACCCTAGAACTCGTCTCTCTCTCTCTCTCTCTCTCTCTCTCTCTCTCTCCCCCCTCTCTCCATTCCATTCTGTCTACACTGAGTCCCCCTGTATCCCCCGATCCCCTCCTCCTCCTCCTGCCCCGCTCCCCATCTCTCGGCTGCAGCAGACTTTGTGGTCTCGGCCCAATGGTTCAGACAATGAGAGAAATGCAAGCTTACCTCCGCCTCTCACCTCTCTCCCACACGAGGAGTCTCTCTCTTCCTCCGTCGCTCTACCTCTCCGTCGCTCTCTCTCCACTTCATTACGTTCTCAGCCTATGCACTGTCTCCGTCTCATACGCCACCTCTCTCCCGCTCCCGTCTTCCCTTACTCTCTCTCGGTCCCCGCCTCTCCACCTCCCTGTCCGTCTAAGATGCGCTCCCTCGGTCCCTGCCAGGAGAGGGTTAAGGGGCTGTTTGGTTGTATTGGAGAATTGAGGGAGGTGTGAGTGTATGTGAACACAAGCACTTCGGTGAGGTTTTGGCTGGCCCTGAAATTGCTTTATGGGATTAGGTTTTGTCTGTGCCACTCCCAAATCTCCACTTTGCAGACCCTAGCATACACACACACACACACACACACACACACAATTTCTTTAGCACAGTGTAGAAGCTTTACGACATTTGGCACCATAAAAATGGAAATGAACGTCAGAATGCTGTGCTGTATGCCACTGAATGGCTTCATCAAGTTGTGATTGTAGTGGTTCTTGACTATTGTAAACTGACGCTTTTGATTGTTCAATGGCCGGTACATCAAATTCAACGTTCAGTGAATGAAATTGATTTTGGGGGACCTCATTCTCTCCTTCAGCCCTCCCTCCTTTCTCACTCCACGTCTCTCTTTCGCCATCTCTCTCGCTTAAACCCTCTCTTCGTCCCTTCTCTTGATTCCCTAGGTGGTGGTGCGGAGTCCAGCTCTAGCGCGGACACCCCCCACTGCCCAGAGGTCCGGGCTCGGCTGGAGGCTGGGCCCTGTGCGGCTGCCCACTCCCCCCTGGCGGAGCGTAATGGCTTCCTCCAGCTGCATCTCCATGGATACCGAGCCAGCTTCCTGATGTCCACCCTCAGGAACCTGGCACTGTTCCTGGAAGATGACTCCGCCCCCCAGGTGCTGCCCATGGAGATAAGCGTCAGGGATACGCACATTGACATGAAGGTGTGTGATGAGAACACACACACACACATGTACTTGCATTATATCCCCTTAGCAACGCTAAATGAAGGTAAGCATCACAGAAACGTATTGACTTGTGTCTCCCACAGGATGATGGTCCCCGTGACAACCCCTCTGAACCGGAGCCCTCCCCCATCACTTTGCACATAGACAGTCTGATCATCCACAGACAGGATGATGGAGCCTTCTCTATAGGAGGCAAGACACAAACACACACACACACACACACACAAACACACACACACACACACACAGGGGCAAGGTGGATTCTTCCTACCTCTACCCAACCACTAACATAGGATACTGCTGTATAACAGGACCTTGCTTTATTGGTTTATATTCCATGTATTCATCCTCTTCTGTTTCTTCCCATCATGCTCAGTGGACAATGAACCACAGTCCAGACCTAAGAAAGACACCATAATTGCCGGCTCCCTGACCCCGATACCTGAGGCTGTGGGTTTGGTCAGAAACATTCCAAAGGCTACTCAGACAGCCCCAATCCCACCCACCAGCCCGGTCACTTTAAGCCGAGAACAGGTAAGAGACACGCACATTATCACGTGCAGACGCACACTCTCCTACGCATGCACACCCAAAGACACACACTCTCTCTCTCTTTGTCTTTCCTGTTCCCTACAGCTGCTTATCGATGAGAATGAGTGCTTGAAACAGGAGCTCTCCAGAGCCAAGATGGCGCTGGCCGAGGCCCAAATGGAGAAGGACTCCCTTCTGCACCGCATGAAGAGTCTGAAAGTCAGCACTAGCTAGGCTACACCAACTATGGTAGGCCAGCGACGGCCTTCAGGGACTACGAGCGACCACCAAGCCGATGCAGAGAGAGGGGCTTCTTGATGCTGGCAAGGAAAGAGGACGGCAACCTCACAACAAGCAACTAAAGAATCGTAGTCCTCAGACTTTCATCACATTTTTCAGCCTTCCTCCCCAACCCCTCAGTAGAAGAGCAAGATATCACAGCCTTTGAGATTACAGACTTTGTTTTAAACCAACCCCCAGATCCATCCCCAGACTCGCCGCTACAAATGTGTGTTGTATGTGATTGTTGTGCCTGCTTATAGTTCATTTGTCATCGTGTAGTAGGTTAATGTCTCCCCAACCTGGGAGCTGTGGAGTCTTTGCGGCTCTCCTGCTGGGCAAAGGAAAAAAACAGGTGTATGGATATCTGGAGAGGACCTGTGGCGCATGGATTTGTGTAGACCAGGATTTTTCGGAACCATTCTGAAGAAGGCTTGGGCAGAGATCAGAGGCTTACTCGCAGGTTGTGATAGTTCTTTCCCTTCCACACTCATTTTAGCTGCCTAGGAGAGGAAGAATACCAAAAGGACCCCTAGATCAACTACGCGTGGGTCAGAGTATTTCAACCTTATAGTTCTAGGTGTGTGGCTCAACACTGAACTGAATGTCAAATACTTTGAGGAATGTCTTTAAAAAAAAGACGTATTTTGCACTGCACCAAACTGTAATTGAGTGCTAATGACAAATATTATATAGCTCTTAACAAATTTCTCCTTTATTGTGTACGTTTATATTGTAAAGGAATGTGAATCACATACACGTTTTTTTTTCTAAAGAACTCTGATAGTTAAGCAGTGCGTGTGTGTGTGTGTACATGCAAAACATATCTCATCACACAGGAAATATGAATCCAAAACTCCTTCCATTCCATTTCGTTATTTTTGTTAGCGATGTTCAAAATGTCTCATTGTACTGGCTTTTTCCCTATTTTTCTACATGTACGTAAATAGCTAGCTATAGCTACATGTGCTGCACTTTTGAACTGTAATAATTTACTTGTATGAAAGCACCCTCCAATCAAACAAAACACTCTAGCTGAGCTGCTCTTTATCAACCAAGGAGTGGAGAGAACCGTAACACACAGGGAGATTTCCATTTTTAATTTAACAAAGATTATTTAATAATAGCTTATGTTTTGCTGTCTTATCCTACAAGTTGTCTCTGTACAGACACCTGCAAGCTGCCTAGCTAAAGTCAAATCTATGTGCTAGTATGTAGATTTCGATATTTGCATAACCTTTATTGTATAGTTTTCCACAGGCATTAAGTCTGCTCGTTGTCTGCTGCTGTTTCCTGCCCTGTGCCTGTCTGTAGAACACAATAGGGAATAGTAAATATACATTTATAAAATGGAACTGAATTCATGATTTTCACTAATTGCACATGCTGCATATTGCAAAAAAAAAAATTCATACACTTTAAATTCTGTGAGCACCAGATATGACCATACACATATTGTGGCTAGCTTCGATATGCAATTGATGAAGAAATGGAGTGAATTAAGTCCTTTTAGTACTGTCAGATTAATCCAGTCCAGTTGAATGTCTCTCTAAGCTGTTCTGGCCCTTTCCTCTCATGTAGGTAGATAAAAAGTAAGTAGGGAACCTGAACTACTTTGGAATTATGACTTAAAATGGCAAGGATGGAATTTGAACACATGATTGTAATTTAAGACACTCTGCAGTTTCCTTTGAATTTCTTTATCTTCAACAGAACCCACTCTCTAATACAACAGAGACGTTTTCGGTTGTGAACATTTGCTTGGTGTGTGCTTATATCTGCTTTTAAGTTGCCATGCGACTTCTAAAAATCCATTGCAAGTTGAGTGTTTTTCAGTTCAAGTTTGAACCTTTTCAAACATAAGGCAATCTTGGAAGGACTACATGATCAAAGTAGCTCTACAGAGTGCTAAAACGCAGTTGGCATTGAAAATGTACAAGAAAAAAGCAAACATTTGTTGGGTGCAAACAAGCTCTTATTGCTTAAGCTTGTCAAATCAGTCCTTCTTTGTGTCTGAATGACCACACCCTAAGAACCTCTGGAGAAGAAAAAAATGTAAAAGAAATGTGTTTGTCGAAGCTGCTGAAATAATGACGGAAATAAAATGGTATCCATTCAATACTATTTAAATACTGTTGTGGTTCAAGTTTATTTATAATAAGGGTAGCTTGATTGTTGATTCCCTTTCCAAATTTTTTTTTAAAATCCCTTTCCAAGCCCTATGCCACTTTCTATTAAATTGTCCAGCAGGGTTTACAGTAATGGTCAGAGCATGCAAAAGGAAACTTGCTCATGTGATAATATACACTGCTCAAAAAAAATTAAAGGAACACTTTTTAATCAGAGTATTGCATCAAGTCAAGTAAACGTCTGGGATATTGATCTGGTCAGTTAAGTAGCAGAGGGGGTTGTTAATCAGTTTCAGCTGCTTTGGTGTTAATGAAATGAACAACAGGTGCACTAGAGGGGCAACAATGAGACGACCCCC
>JAVQIZ010019814.1:0-14374 GCA_036023535.2 Galaxias brevipinnis | reverse complement strand
ATCTTCACTGGCTTCCGGTCAGTCAGTGCATCACCTGCAAAATCCTTCTCCTCACCTACAAAGCTTTACACAATTTGGCCTCTCCCTACCTCACTGAACTGATCCAACCTTACCATCCTACCCGGACACTACGTTCCTCTGCAGATAAGCAACTGATCATTCCACAAGCAAAACTGAAGCATTTTGGGGAGCGTGCATTTTCTAGGGCAGCACCTAAATTATGGAACTCTCCCCCTCCTCTATTTTGGAATTCCAACTCGCTATTAACCTTTCAAACCCACCATAAAACCTATCTTTTCACCGTAGCATACCCTAGTTAACTCTCTTTAGAATCTGGTCCCTTTCTTTTACTGATACTGTCCATTTTCTTACTTACAGTTAGAACTGTTGTTGCTGTCTGTCTGTTATACTATTTCTGTCTAATTGTTTATTTTTGTCATGTTATCAATATTGATGCTGTGAAGTGACTTTGGGTATTAGAAAAGCGCTATATAAATAAATAAAATGAATTATTAGATTGTTATTAGAAAAGCAGAGGATGCAGTGTGAGGGTAGAGGGGGACTACAATCTACCACCTAATGCCTTCTGCCTCCTCCACTTTCTGTTCTAATCCAGCTCCGTCTCTGTTTCTCCTCACCAGTGTTCCTCCACAGCTGGCCGTGTGTTTGCTCCACTGAGCTCCACCCAGCAGACGGACCGAACAACTGCTCCTTGCGTGTCTGAAAAACAACCTCTCCGTCTACCGAACAGACTTTTTTTACAAGCCATATTTTTCTCATTTTCTGGGTCACTGATGATAAATTCATTTGGAAACAATAAGAAGAGGGTGGTGTATGACAAACAACGTTTTTACAGCTGCTTCCCATTCAATAGGCAGGAAATGTGAAATGTTATTATGATCAGACAACTGGCAGTGCATCTCAGCTCAGTTTTTCAGCGTGGTAGTGCAGTGCTATTTGGGGCTTCACCGTGTCTGTCAGTTTGCCTCTCCCTCTACTCCCTAATAGAATCATACTGTATGGAAATGCAGTCTGCCTGTCTGTCTGCCTGCCTGCCTGCCTGCCTGCCTGTCCGCCTGCCCGCCTGCCTGCCTGCCTGCCTGCCTGCCTTCCTGTCTGCTTGCCTGCCTATCTAGCTAACTTTCTGTCTGTCTGTCTGGCTGTCTGTCTGCCCGTCTGCCTACCTGCCTATTTAACTTTCTGTCTGTCTGTGTCTGTCTTTATTGCTTATCATGTATGTAATGTATGGGAAATATTGCAACAATAAATATGCTGTCTGTCTCTGTCTGTCTGTCTGTCTGTCTGTCTGTCTATTTGCCTCTCTGTGTGTCTCTTACTCCCTCTTATCTCCTTTGAAGGCATGGTGAAATGTTACACCATGCACATCCACCATGAAAACTGCATTGGCAGACCCTGACTTGAAAGCCGTCTTTGATATAGTTTACTGGCTGCAGCCGCTTGACTCACTTTACAAAGTGTCATGACAAGAGGCTTGTGGGGCAGTTGGATTGGTTGCATTCTATATTTCAAGTATTACGAAAATGTGGTGATGGTGGTGTGTGTGTGTGTGTGTGTGCGCGGGTGTGTGCGTATGTGTGTGTGTGTGTGTGTGTGTGTGTATGTGTGTGTGTGTGTGGGTGTGTGTGTGCGTGCGCACGCGTGTGTGTGGGTATGAAGGTACAGTGAATTGACATACCACTCATTAAAACCACATTTCAATTTAAGCATGGATAATGGTGTGTAGTGAAAACTACAACTCCTTTTACCATCCAATGCATATCTGGCATGAATAAGTCAGTAAGTCAGTCAGGCAGTCAGTGAGACCAGTTTCCCTGGTGGGTATAAATAGCTAAGGGGGACAGGCAGAGACAGGCATGCCCAGTCTACTGTATGACTGACAAGGCCGCTGACTAACACAGACAGACATGGCCAAGCTTGGCTTTCCCCCGACAGGTGGCTGCTTCACACACCGATAAACCCACCCACACACACACACACACACACGCACACACACACACACACACATCCAGGGTGACTGTGAGAGGGGCTACAGGGAGAGTAGGGAAGGGAAAGAGCAGCAACAACGTACTGACCAAAGTGACACCATACATGTCTGTCACGACAGAATGAGTCCAATTGAAGACTGAAAAAACTACTTAGTTAATTGTTTGCGCAGGTTTTCATTTAGTCTCATTTAGTTCTTGTGATTTATTTTGTGGTTTATTGGTTCTGTTTGTGTATGTATATGCCACCTTTCTTTCTCTTGTTGATTAATTGTTTCGGCTGTCGCTTTGTAACTGTGTGTGTGTGTGTGTGTGTGTGTGTGTGTCCATGCTGAATGAGAGCGTTTTTGTTCCAGAAAACCCGTTTCAAAACCATTTTCCCTGCTGCCAGCCTGCGCTTGCGTCTTACGCTCCCGTTATCCCTGATACTATGTGTCTGATTGTGTGTGTGTGTGTGGGACTTTGTGTACGTGTGTGTGTGTGTGTGTGAGTCTGTGCCCGTATGGTTTTCTCAGATTTCCATGCACTTCTGAGTCCATCCTGTTGCTCACACACACAACAACAAACAAGTGAACGTGGCCTCCTGACGGCATGTCAGCCTTTTCTGTGTCTTTATGTAGACAAAGGGAACTCCCCGCAGGGGTTTGTGATCGTCAAAACACAACGGCTCCCTGAAATCAGCAGCAGGCTATCTGAGGTGAAGGCAGGTTTCATGGCCCTTTTCTCTTTGGAGCTCCGTAGGTGGAAGAACGCACAGTGAGAACACCCCCCCCCCCCCACCACCACCACCACCACCACCTCCCGCTGCGAGGATTGGAAAACAACAAGGAAGCTGTTCAAAGGGGAGTGCTCGTCACGTGCCTTACCAAGGACACAGTCAGTGCCAGCCCAAACAATGCCTGTTTTCCTTTGAAGGCCTTTACCGCCTCGCTTAGAAAATACTTTTTTTGCGCCACAGAGGAAGGTGTGTGCCTGTATATAGGGGGGTGGGGGGGTGTTTGTGTGTGGGAAGGCGTGAATGCATTTGTTTGTGCACCCCTATGCGTTGTGGAGTATTCTGTGGATTTTGATTGTTTTGCGTAAGACTATTTCAATGTGTGTCTGTGTGTGTGTTTGTGTGTTTGTGTGTGTTTGTGTGAGAGAGAGAAAGAAAGAATGTTTGTGTTTGAGTGTGTTTGCTTTTATGTGTGTGTGTGTGTGTGTGTGTGCCAGAATGAGGGGAGTGATTGGAGAGATTACAGTGAGGGGTGTGTGTGGTGTGTTCAGACCTCAATCCTAAACTGAGTGAAGACTGGAGAAATTAGCATTAGGCATGGAGGGAGGGAGAGGGTGAGGAAGAGTACAGTAGACAATAATGTGGAAAAGCAGAGGAGACAGGAGAAAAGGAGACAGGAGACAAGGAGACAAGGAGACAAGGAGACAGGAGAAAAGGGGACAGGGGAAAACACACAGGAGACAGTGGAGAAGTGGGACAGTCGAGAGGGGGGAGAGATGGTAAGAGACGTGAGGAGTCAGAGAGGTATGAAGAGATACCGTCCGCCAGACGCAAACACAATACACTTACAGTCCAATTACAGTCCACTTACAGAACATTTACTGTCCTTACACTCCCACGAGCTCAAAGACACGTCACCAGGCTGAGCACCCACTGCGCTGGAAGCCCTCTGCTTTTGGAGCCCGTTTGATTCTCCACAAACACCTTCAGCTGTTTTTATTAGAAACACCAACCACTTTGTTACGTCCTCTCTCTCTCTCTCTCTCTCTTTCTCTCTCTCTCTCATTCTCTCTCTCTCTCTCGCTCATTCTCTCTCTCTCTCTGTCTCTCTCTCATTCTCTCTCTCTCTTTCTCTCTCTCTCTCTCTCTCTCTCTCTCCCGGCATGCCTCCAGTGTGCCTGTGTGCTTTAAGCACCACTGCCTGTTTCTGTTACTGTTTATATCAAGACAAGTCGTTCGGTCTCGCTTGATTTTCTCTCATTTCCAATCCCCCTCCACATGTCTGGCTCTCTCTCTCTTTATCTGTGTGCACTCCTTACTTTTTCTATCCATCAAATCTTTGTCTTCCCTTCTCTCTCTGTTGCAATGTTGTTTTGGTGTGCGTTCCTGTTCTTTCGTACGTTAGCATGAAAAGGTCAGGACTCGAGGGATGCCAAGTCCGCCCGTACTAGTTTTCTCTCTCCGCCTCCTCTCCGTATCTCTCTTGAAGTCTCTCCTCCCTCTTATTGCGTGGTTACCTTTCGTCCTCCTACCTGCTGGTCGGGCCTGTAGCCTGTAGTGGTGCGTGAGCAGGGAAAGGTCAAGCCCAGCGTGGGTCTCTCAGGCTGAGTCAGAGATTACAAAGGAGGCATCCGGGGGGGTTGGGAAGGGGGGTGGTTTGCGCCACGGGCCCGATAGACCGGCCGGTTACCACCGCCGTTCCCAGTACTGAGAGACAGCCTGGGGCTAGGGTGGGGAGAGGCCCTAACCCATCACTTATCTGACACCTAGCAGGCGGGCTGCTGGTACGACTCAGCCAGTGTGTCAGCATGACGTATGTCCGTCATTGGATTTGTCAAGACATAGGCTAAGAGAATGAGGAAACTGTGGGGGGGAGAGGAAAATATGAATGAAGGAAATATATTATTGTGTTCTTTTTTTTTTTTGTACTTCGCCCTTTTCATGTGCTGACAAGTCATCCCGTTACGTAGTGGCCGTTGCACAGTTGCACAACGAGATTTCACAAAGGAAAAGGTCTGAGTTTAACCATCGTGACCTATACAGAGGACAGGACAACTCAGTGACTGATTGAACTACATGTCCCAACCCTGCAGCTCTACTTTGTTTTTCCCAACGATAGTCATGGCAACGGATGTCTGACATTGCCGGCCGCCCAGTTTATGGGGTAAATGTTTCTTTACGTACTGTTGGTCACATCCTGTTAACTCAGGACCTGACATACCCTGAGCATTCTGTACAGGCAAAACAGTGTGAATGAGCCAGTACTATTCGTTTCACTTGAATTGTAAGACTGGCTGATGTATCTCTGATGTATCTACAGAGTAATCCATTATTTTAGTGTACACACACACACATGAACGGGTGACCTACAGGTGTGAAAAATAACTCTTATAAAATAAAATGCTTGGGAGTGTGTGTCACAGCCCTCTGAGAGTGCTGGCCAGCATAGTGCTCCACACCCTCTTAACTGATGTTGCTTGATTTTGATTACCATTTGCGCCTGTGTCATTTTGTGCCTATTTACTGTAAGTTCCCCGTTTGGGCTGTTTGAGTTCTCTGTCATTGTTTTCACGTTGCTCTTTATGGCATGTCTCGAGTTTTGCTTTTAATAAACTTATTGTCGATTTTGCAAAATCTTTTTCTCTTGTGTTTCCTTTCTCTTGTTCATTCTCTTGTTTTAGTTAGTCTGCGTTTGGGTCAACTTTTCTAGTGCCACAAATCCTGACAGTGAGTGCATGTGTGAGGTGTTAGGTAAGGGTCTGTATTTGAATTTTTACTCTTTGCTGCCTTTTTAATGCAACTGTGAATATACAACATATTGTATGTGTTTGATGTACCATACACAGAAAATCCAGTTTTCCCCAGGCTCCCTGTTCAAAGGAACAGAGTGTGTGTGTGTGTGTGAGGGGGGATTGTGTGTGTGTGTGTTTGCGTGCGTGCGTGCGTGTGTGTGCTTGCGTGCGTGTGTTTATGTATGTGTGTGTGTGTGTGTGTGTGTGTGTGCACCAAGACAGCTTCATTTATAATCAACCGGTACAGATATGGATTGTATCCCTCCGTACGCACCCTGTCACGGGCATAACTGGTACAACCAGACTTTGCTGGGGATGGTGAGTATGCTCGCGGCTAATTCAGATCCACATGTCAAGGCTGTCTAATTATCGTGCATTTTGCTCTTATCAGAAAGGATCTTCACTAAGTAGAATGTTTACCAAAAATGATTAACAAAGAACGCTAGCCCTGTGATGAACGTTGTGATTTCTCCTCTGATCTTAGTACAGTGTGTGTCTTGGAGTGTAGTGTGTGTTCTATTCAATTCCGTTTTTCGATTAGTTTTGCTTTCTTGGGGAGAACATTTGAAGTTGCGTAAGATGCAGGACTACTAAGTGTGCTGTTAACATAATGCGTCATGCTAGGCCCCAGTAATGGTTTAGGTCTTTAACATTGCCTAAACCCAACAGTGAAAGCAGGATATGATTTCAAGCATGCCTCTGTGACCCAGTTGTTTAACTGACGATTCGATTCACAATACTGGAATTGCGATACAGTTTTCTCACAATGGAAACATTTTATGATATCGAAGACAAATTATGACTGAAAAAGATTAATTTCATTATTTCTACCACAGAAACAACAAAATACTTGTTATTTCTGAGGTAGTTGAATAAATTATGCAAAACAGATCACAAGTCTATAACAATCTGACAGTATATTCCGAAATCACATATAAGCATCAAAATCAAATAAAAAAAATACGTTCACCTCAGGTGAGGTTGGCACTCGTTGCCCGAGCCATGGAACCACCTGTGAATGGAACAGCCAAGAGAAAGAGAAATAAAGAGAGGGAGCGATACAGAGACAAAAGAATTGAGGAAAAAAATAGAGAGAGAGAATCCTTCAATATACACCTTGTTTTTAAGCTGTAATAACCTCACCCAGTGCTAACAGTGGACTGTATACACCCTTGAGGTTTCTCACAGACGCACAGACACACACACACATATACACACACACTTACACAATGAGTACCAAATCACTGAACAGTGGCATATCTTAAGTATTGAATGTGCTAATCAGACACAAACAGTACACAGGCACACAAAAACGCACCCGCTCTCTCGCTCTCTCTCTCACACACACACACACACACACGCACACACACACAAACACACACATGCACACATGCACATTTGAAAATCACTGAAGGGTGACAAATGTTAAATATTGAACATGCCAATCATAATCACTCCGTCCATTACTGACTAAAATATACATAGTCATGCACACACACACACACACACACACAAACACACATTCATCGGTAATCATCAGTAGTCATCCACATTGCCACCCACTCTATAATCAGCCCCTAATGATCGCTCACCAGCCCGGCCTCTCATTATCTAGTCAGTATTCCAGACACACCTATGGCAGGATATGATGCCATGATATTTATGGACAGGTCTCCAAGAAGAAACAGAACTGGTTAAAGCTGTGTTCTGTGTTTTAACTTCAAATATTTCTTTAGTTTACGATAACAGAGACGTTACCCCTTTGCACCGCTCCACTATCCTCTGCAAACTCCTCTCAAACACAGAAGGCTCACAGTGAGCCCTGGCACAGTCATTGTGTCATTGCATCAGCCTGGAAGTATTTGACGCAAAGAGGGGTCACCATAATCGGTGAACATGGCTTTCCGCAATGACATACAGTAGTCGAGGTAGTCTCAATGGAATGAGATATTTACAATACGTTTCCCAAAAATTATTTTATCTTGTATTTCCTTCTTGGCTTTATTGTTGCGGAGGAAGGGAAGGGAATAGTCTTGTTTTAAAGTTGTTTTATATTTCGATCTAAAGAAACTCAGATTTTTGTATACGTAATACTAGATTTAAAAAACAGGCTCCATTCTCCTACCGGTGCCCTGACCAGTCACTCCTGGAGTCGGTCTGTGTGTCCTATGTGTGTGAGCAAGTCTGTCGCAATATGTTGGGTGAGCAAGTCTGGCGCAAATTGGCTGCCATGGTATCACTCCGACTGAATGTTGTTTTGATAGCTGTCGGTCCATTCGTTGCTCTTTCTGTGTAATTAATTGGCCACCAATTTGTGTGAAGCGCTTTGAGTCTAAAGCGCTAAAAACAAAATAAAATGAATTATTATTATTATTATTATTATTATTATTATTATTAGATATACAGTGTCCGTCCTGTTAAAGATAGGGA
Source organism: Galaxias brevipinnis (assembly GCA_036023535.2). Classification (NCBI taxonomy): domain Eukaryota; kingdom Metazoa; phylum Chordata; class Actinopteri; order Galaxiiformes; family Galaxiidae; genus Galaxias; species Galaxias brevipinnis. The sequence continues at coordinate 6,434 of JAVQIZ010019814.1, read as the reverse complement.
AGTAGTGAGATGGCTGGGTTCCAACCATTTTAAGGCGAGGCCACATCACCCGTTCCATTCGTCATCGCTGAGCAGCCTCTTGATGTCAACTGAGCCGGGATAAGAGGGAACGTCAAAACACTGCCATTGGGGACAGACTGGAACGTCATCTACTCGCCGCAGGGAATTAGCCAACGGTAACAGCTGTGTTTGGAGATGGCTTTGTCGTCTCTTCTCCCCCAGTTGGGTACGACATGTTTTTTTGGTGATTCAGATTGAAAGTGTGACTTCAGACCCGACAGTGGACACGTCGGATCGACTGTCATGGTGGCTGAGTGTGTCACATCGAGGAGACGTGGGTCAAGGGTCAAGGCGAAGACAGCAGATTTAAGGGATCGGAAATGACCCACCGAGTGATTGATGGATCGATGGGTGAATGGATGGTCCTCCCGACCTCATTTCTAGCTTGACACCTGGGAAACATAGTCTTCTTGGACCAATAAGGACCAGGAAGTGACCTGGAATCCAGACCTTCATATTTGCGTGTGAAGAATGTAGCAGATGAATAGGAAGAGCTGCGGTACACATTGCATTTAGGTGTAAACACATGAACACAGTGCCTCCCTGTTTAGGTTCACAGCCAAACCCATCCAACTCCACTCACTTTCTCTCACAGGAGCATTACGGTTGTCCAACTGTCCCACTCTCTCCCTCTTTATCTCTCTCTCTCTCTCTGTCTGTCTTCACACACACACACACACACACACACACACACCAATAATACACAAATGATCATGCTGTCAGATATCTCGGTCGCCAGTGGATACAGACACACACACACACACACACACTCACACTCACAAACACACACACACGCACACACCCATGCCAGACCAATGGTGCCAGTGGAGGTGTGGTGAAGCAGGTGGGCCTGGGGTGCAGAAAGAGAACTGAAAGGTACAGTAGGGGAGCTGTGTGTCTGTGGATGAGTGTGTGTGTGAGCCCTGTCCTTTTTACCACAGGTGTGTCTGTAAAATGAGACACACGTACACACTTGCGCGCTAGTACTAGCAGTTTGAGCTCTGACTGTAGCGCCTCACAGTGACCTGCCAGTCTAATTTCTGTAATTGCCCAACGACTGGAACAAAGAACATTGCCAGCTATATTTACCACAGTGGTTAGCCAAATTATTGAATGTTCTGTTCCAGTGAAAAGTGGCCATTGTGTGAAGCAGTCTATTTTATATTTATAGTGGGTCTATGTTAGGTAGGATAAATTCAAAATGAAGGACAGAAAGACATTATTTTAGGATTAGATTCCTTACTGAGGGAGAACATTAATATGTAGCGATAACAATTAGAAAGTAAGGCTCTTTATCAAATGGTCCTTTTTCTTTACTTTGTCAGACTCACTGTCTTTTCGATCAAATAAATTGCCCATCACAAATGTACAATTATTCCTTTCCACTCTCCAGCCTTGAATGAAGAGTTTCGACGAGCTTAGCTCACACCATTATTTTTCCATCTCCTCAGTCGTTTGTTTTTTTGCAATAGAACCTCATAAAGGGGATAGTAACCAGGTGTAAGCCGTTTATGTTTTGATTTCCAGTCCAAGGCACCTGTTCGAGAGATGACTCAATTACAAAGGGAAATCTGGAGGGGGGAGGGAGGGGGGGGGGGAGGGGGAAGGGTACGTGCTCCTTCTCAGATAGTTTTGTTTTCGAAAAATCTTTCTGTTGCTTTATCCTGTTCTTTTGGTTTTTAAAATCGTCCTCTTTCTACATTCTTTCTATTTTTGCTCTATCTTTGTATCTTCTCTCGTATGTTCCTATGTTCCTGTCTCTATGGCAACCCATAGAAATCCTTGGGGGGAAAAAAGCACCCCAAATCACAAAGTAGCCAAATCCTCACCATTCAGTGTAACCCACTGGCAACAACACTTAGACTTGTATGGACTGCTTTATGTTCTGGGTCTCCTTTGTGGACGGGGCTGGAGGAGGAGTGTGTAGGGGTTTCTATGCCAGCTATGGCCCATCTTCCGCGGGTAGGATGAGGGAGGGTAATGGGTTGTTTGGAGCGGGCCCAGATATGGCCTGGAGTATAGCTTTCTCTGTCTGGCTTTATTTTACACACACACACACACACACACACACAGACACACACACACACACACACACACACAGACACACACACACGCACACACACTGTTTTCACGCTCTCTGCTGCTCCCCCTCTATTCTCCTCTCCAGGCTCTATGTGGTGTGTTTGGGCGGGTTCCCATGCTCCCTCCAACCTTTGTTGTGTCCCTCTCTCTCTTTTTTATTCACTTTTTTTATCAGCCCTTTATTCCCGTTGGATCTACCTCAATAATCTCGCTCCCATCTTCTAGTACACCGCAGGCCCATTGTTCACACACACACACACACACACACACACACCCACACCCACACACACACACACACACACACACACACATACACACACACACAGAGAGAGAGAGAGAGAGAGAGAGAGAGAGAGAGAGAGAGAGAGAGAGAGAGAAAGCCTTACATTCTAATACTCCATTGTCCTGTAATCACTGGTCTAAAACTGTAATCCTGTTCTGGATCAAACCCTACATAAACAAACTCTGTCCACTTCTGTTTACCTAGTTTTTTTGTAATCTCTTAGATGTTTTTCAACTCTCTAAATCCCTCTCTCTCTTTCTCTCTCTCTCTTGCTCTCTCGCTTTCTCTCTCCCTTTCTTTCTTTCTTTCTTTCTTTCTTTCTTTCGTTCTTTCTTTCTTTCTTTTTTTCTTTCTTCTCTGTGTTTGTGTAGTTCTAGTGGCCAAGCTGTGCAATTAGTTAATGCATCATCCACCCCAGGGGTGATTCTGGCAGATACACACCAGTGTGCATGTATGCGTTTGTATCTGCAAGTTTGTGTGTAAGAAAGAGACAGATAGAGAGATGGAGATGAAACCAGATATACAGAGACAGAGGGAAAATAGAAAAAAATAGAAAGTAGAAAATAGGAAAATAAAGAGAGCAAGAGAAAGGGAGAGGGATAAATAGAGAGAAAGAGAGAGAGAGAGAGAGAGAGAGAGAGAGAGAGAGAGAGAGAGAGAGAGAGAGAGAGAGTTGTACAAGCATTAAAGGCTGTTTCTGGCCCTGGCACACTAGGAATCCAGTGTTGCCGAGGTCAATGGTACTCAAAGCAGAGTGTTTTTGGCAACACCACTGGGCGGCCATTTGGAGGGACGGCCGCTCTTCTGTCTGTGCACTCGACCATGCGGACCCCTGGGCTCTGTGGGCACAGCTCTGGTGAACAGCTGCCCTATTGATCAGCATGGAAATCAGCATGGAAAGACACTCTGGTCGAGCAGACCATCGACTGAGTCAGCTAACAGCCCGTCGGACCGGTTCAGTTTGATGGCGGTGACGTGTGCGCTGTTTTTCTTAGTGTTGCCTATCCCTCAGGATTACAACTGTTGATTTAATGTCACAGGAACAATAGTTATGTTATATCATAACGAGAAGATATAGGAGAAGCTAATCAGCCATGTAACTGAGCACCATCATCACATGCACACAACGCTGCTTGGTGTGTGTCATGCATGAATTATATAATTTATGACAATTATATATCCTTTGTTTGCATGACACAAGCTTAGTTTTTCACACAGTTTTGTATTTAGTGTGTATTTTTTATATTAAGTGTGCATGCATTAAAAGAGATGAAAACAATACACATTCAATAGCAATAGTGTGTGGGTGTGTGTACGCATGTGCCTGTGCGCTTACATTTCCTGTTTTGCATATCTCTTTGTTATGTTTGTGAGCGAAACAGAACATTATGTACACCTCTAAGGTTACGAAGCTTTGCCAAAGTTCAAAGATTTCCCTGCTGGATTACCGGCTTGTAAATGAGACATTTCACAACATGCCATTTGATCTCCTATAATAGGTTTAGATGTGGTTTAGGAGAACCAGGAGTACCAAGACCAAGATCACAATTCATTTGACTGACACGTTTGCTGCTGTTTATCGCTCCCCATGAGAGATCCGGTCCATGCATCGGGTCCCAACACTGAGAGCCATAGCCTCCGAATGGAAAAAACACCTCTTTGCTCTTCCCCTCTGTCCACTCTGCAGGGCCCCAGTGTGATCCAGGCCCTGGCTGTGCGGCCTTTGAACCAGCCCAGGTCTGGTGGGGGTCCGGTGGGCCAGGCAAAGGGCAGACAGGCACCTCAGTGGACGCCTTAGCACCGTTCTAAAGGACCTGCCGGAAGCTCAGCGTGCGCCCTTCCCCGTCGGCACACACAACAAAGGGGCAGCGTGCGTCACACACGAGCAATGCCGAGGCACCAAGGCGCTGCCAATGACGCTGGAGGGCAGACCTGTGGAACAAATCAGAAGAATAGTCACCATCGCTGATTAAGTCCAACAATGCTGTTGACAGTAAAGGGGTCAAATGTTATTATGCAGCATTTTGCTTGAGTCTGACAGAGAATGGAATCAGGCCATGGCAGAAGGACAAAAGCCGAGACCGTTGTGCAGGATGAAGGAGACCAAAATTACAGTTTTCATTTTCGCTCATACCTGACAAACATACACACACACACACACACACACACATACACACATGCACTCACACACACACATACACAAACACAAGAGGGCTCTTGTTCTGACTGGACAGCAATTTTTGTTATTTATATCTGCACCATTATTCCCGTGTCCCAAGGAGAGATGACCCATTTTAGTATAGGGCAGCGCTTTGCCTTTTACACCTGTGTTAGTGTGTTTGAAATGGTAGTGGGTTGTGATTGAGTGTGTGTGTCTGTGTGTGTGTGTGTGTGTGTGTGTGTGTGTGTGTGTATTGGTGTGGGCATGCATGTGTGGTTATTGTGTGTCTGTGTGAACAATGAAGGAGACTCTGTTTTCATCCAGTCAGTGTCTGGGCCCTCCAGGCTGCCTGCTTGCCTGCCTGCTTGCCTGCCTGCTTGCCTGCCTGCTTGCTTGCCTGCCTGCGTCCATCCGTCTCCACCTTTCCACTGAATTCTGTATACTCGGGAATTGGTAAACATTGTGAATTTGGGGAAATGCTTGTAGTCTTTTAGGCATATGTGTGTGTATGATGCAGTACTGTAAAATGAGTGTATTAAGAATGAGTGTACACGTCAATGCCCTACACTACCCTGCTGATATATAAAGCCTGTGTGTGCGTGCGTGCACACCGTACTTTCATGTTCATGTTCTTATATGCTGTCTTAGTGTCTGTGTGTGCTTGTGAGTGTGTGCTTGTGCTTGTGTCCTCAAGGTGTGTGAGTGTGTGAGTGTGTGTGCATGTGTGTGTGTGTGTGTGTGTGTGTGTGTGTGTGTGTGTGTGTGTGTGTGTGTGTCCATGCTGGTGTAGCATCTGCCATGCTCCGGGAGGTGAAAGGGAGCACAGTAACCTGAGCCAGAGTAACTGGTGCCAGTCTCTGGGCCCATATGGATAGGAGGAGGACACATACTCCTCTCAGGTCGCTCTCCCTGGCAGCACACAGTGGCAGCAATACGTGTGTGTGTGTGTGTGTGTGTGTGTGTGTGTGTGTGTCTGTGCAAATCGTCAAGACCTGTACTTGCATATGTGTTACCTCATCCATGCCGAGCTGGGAGCTGAACAAGGGGCCAGCGGAGGTAACGGTCTGTGCTTTGCCAAATGATCACATAATGGCGTCGGCCATCTTGTGCTCCGGACCAGACCTGTTCTTGCCTCCTGTGGACCATATGGGCCTCACATGCCCCAGGGAGATGTACCAACCAGACCAATCATGCACAGACACATGTAGATAAATACTGCTAATACTTGTAAAGCACATAGATACACAAACACACACACACACATACAAGGGAGTTGACACATTGCATCTTACATAACTAACACATTTTATCCATATTTTGTATTCATTTGAGGCCTAGAAAGCACTAACTCAGCTCCAGGCTACATAGTCATAAGATGTGTTTAAAGGCCTACTATATGCGGCTCTAGCAGAAGAATATTCATAATTCATGTTGCGCTTATTCTACCTTTCCAGGCACGTTTTAGTAACACAGGAAACAGATGAAGTCTTTGATGTTAGACAGCTTTAGGTCATGCTGGATGGGTGTTATTTGTGTTGGCTGGAGTGGGGCAGTGCTGGCTGGGTAATGTATTTCATCTAGCACAGCTGTGTGGGCCGGCCCCCCTATTGGTGTGGAAATGAGGAGCGTCCTGTCAGCGGACACCTCCTTTATTCAAATCAGAGGCACACAGAGAGAGAGAGAGAGAGAGAGAGAGAGGTGTGTGTGAGCGTCTTTCACTGCCTCTGTTTACTTCACCTTTGGCTGTTTCTTGGTCTATATTTTCTCTCCAAATATATTTTTTTATCTCGGCGTGCTTTGTGTGTTAGAGAGAGAGAGAGAGAGAGAGAGAGAGAGAGAGAGAGAGAA
>JAVQIZ010019811.1:0-12737 GCA_036023535.2 Galaxias brevipinnis | reverse complement strand
TGTAACAGAACCTAACCCTAACCCAAACCCTCCCCCTCCCCCCCTGTAACAGAACCTAACCCTAACCCTAACCCTCCCCCTCCCCCCCTGTAACAGAACCTAACCCTAACCCTAACCCTAACCCTCCCCCTCCCCCCTGTAACAGAACCTAACCCTAACCCTAACCCTTGTTGTCTTTTTTAAATGCATTAATAAATACTAGTAGTGGAGCAGAGTTGGAGTTGCGGACTTTCTTCTCCATGACAATCTATGTTTTGTCCTGCACCCAAACTAATCGGATGTGCGTATTTTTAATGGTTTATCTAACAACCATTAGGGTTACTAAAAGCAATTATAGGCAACTTTTTATATTAACATATTATAGCGATACATTTCTTCTGATAGCACATTGTAATGTCTATGGAAGAATGAAAAATCTGCGTCTCTGATCAGTCCTCTTGATCTTTAACTCTCATTTTGTCTGCCACCGAGTACGATCTCCCGCAAAACTGAGATAAATTGCTTTATGGCACAAGGAAGTGCGTCACTAAACCAGGAAGAGATGCCCATACTTGGTCGTTGATTGCGCTGGCGATAAGCAGTGACCACGAGTCACAGTTAGGGACAATAATTACACCAAGCAATTAACGTAATGCTGCCTATATGGCAACTTTAATGTAACAACCATCAGGATTAGAATGCGGAATTCTCCTAAGAATGTGTGTGAGGCCTACTGTTAGGTGTTGGTGTATGTATGTGTGTGTGTGTGTGTGTTTTGTGAGGTGTGTGTCTGGATGTTTGGACAGCAGTGAGGTGTGTGTGCGTGTCTTTAGATGGCTGTTTTCCAAACAAAGGAAAGGTTTCAGGCTGCTCGTTCTCCTCTCTCTATAGCCCATAAACTCCAGAGCCACTCCTTCATGACCTTAGTCACCACACTCTGTACACACACTCACACACACACACACTCACACATACACACACACACACACACTCTGTACACACACACACACACACACAAACAGAGCAGGCCTGCAGATGTCTGGAGAAGAAGGAGGTGGTTCCTGCCTTTGAAAAGACAATCCGTATTGGGGCCCCCCTGTACCCCTGGACCGCACCCCTTCTTCCCCTCCTGACCCCCACACACTTAGCTGAAACACACACACACACACTTAACAGGCCATGACCCCACCTGACCCCAATGACGCACAGACAAAACACTAACCCCATTCAAACAGGAAGGTTCTCTGTGTGATTCTATTTAGGGGGTCAACATCACAACATGAAAGCTCTCCTCAGGAAATGCAACTCAGATATTTGGATCAAACGTTATCTGCGTATGTTTTGAGATTTAATATAGTATCATTCCTTGACCTCCAGAGGTCACACAGTGTCTTGTAAGGCCGGCCCCTAGCTGTGATCGTCCTATGCTGTCCTAATATGCAGATGACTGACAGCTGGGAGGGGTGTTAGAGCTAACAGGACCTCTGTGTGTGTGTGTGTATGTGCGTGTGTGCGTGTGTGCGTGTGTGTGTGTGTCCTCATGTGTCCGTGTCCCATCCTATGGTATCCTGATGTGCTAGGCCCAAGAGTTCAAAATGTTTTATTTCTATCCGATCAAATCAGGTTTAGAAATCCCATTTTTTTGTGATCTAGGATCAGACGAACGGATGCTTTCTTTATCCCCGGGAGGAAATTGCATTGTTACAGCAGCAGAACCAAAACAAATCACCTAAACCTAAAGCAATACCACATACCTAACCCTAGTACTAATAATAAACACAGTGTAACACAATCATACATAAAAGGAATTGCAGACAGTACACCAGCAGGACATTAACCAACAGTGCAAAGACAGTACAGTAGTTGTGAACTGTTTACTATTTTTGTCACCTTTGAACTGTTTCAGAGTGTGAAATGCATGGTCTCTATGGAGAGAGCTCCGTGGAGAAATGATGTGAATGTTGAAGTCCAGAAAAGAGAAGGCCGTAAAGCAAATGGCGGAAAACACAGCTACATGTTCACCATCATATCTATAACCAGACAATCCGTGCTTACAGTTTAGAGTTGAGAAATACTAGACTATCCTTTTTCTCAAACATCATAAGCAATAATTTAAATAATGCTCAGACTTTATTTGCAGCTGTCGATAAGGTGACAAAGCCCCGGACAGAAGTACCTTGTGAACTACTTTCTACACAAAAATGTAATGAGTTTGCTCCCTTTTTCATATTTCAAATTGACGCCATTAGCAAACCCATCAATATGTACATGTCCCGGACTGCCATTAAACAAAGATTTTACATCACCACCCCTTTTAAACAAAAGCTACGTGGCAAACATATCACAATTTAAATGCACTGATTACACTTGAAGAAATAATCAAACATCTAACTCGTCCGCTTGCTGTCTGGCTACTCTTCCCACAACCTATCACAGTATATCACAGCATATCACAGCATATCACAGCATATCACAGCATATCACAGCATATCACAGCATATCACAGTATATCACAGCATATCACAGTATATCACAGCATATCACAGTATATCACAGTATATCACAGTATATCACAGCATATCACAGTATATGTTGTGTGTAGGCTCCATTGTGGACCCACCACAAGCCATGGTGTGGGTGCGTTTGTGTATCCACAGCTGTCGTACCGTGTGAGTGGAGCTGACGAGTGCTGCAGCTGGAATCTCCCTGACAGGTAGCCAGCTCACTTGGATATGGCCTGCGGAAACACACACACTCATAGACACACACATAGACACACACACACAATGGCAGGTTCACCCATACACAACACAAACCCACACACACACATGCACAACGACCCAAACACATACACAGACACACACACACATGCAGGACTACACAAACACATACACAGACACACACACACACACGCACTCTTTGTCTTGCTGTCTTTCTCTTTCACAAACACAAATGTACGCATTGGTGTTCTCATAAATACTGGATCAGATGTGCCCACATACACCTGTTCCCTCAAAATATGCACAGCACTGCTCCAGGGGATGTACTGTACGGTGTTTGTGTGTGTGTACAGTACTGTACAAAAGTTTTAGGCAGGTGTTGAAAAAATGCTTTAAGTGAAAGTGCTTTAGTGGATAAAAAGTGAGTGAAAATAAAATCTATGTCAAATCAATATTTGGTGTGACCTCCCTTTGTCTTCAAAGCAGCATCCCCGGCATAAAACGTATGTACTGTAGTGCATTTGAGTGTGTGTGTGTGTGTGTGTATTGATTTCTCTTCAGCTGCAAGAAAGTAGTGACCTTTTTCTAGGCTCTTGAAGTGCACAGGAGGTCAAATGAAGCTCACCTAAACCTCTTCCAACGTATTGCTCTTGAAGCGCACAGCAAACAGCCTGTACTTTTACAAATGTTTAGTTCTGCTACAGGCCTGGTCCCCCGATTGAGCCACGGGAGGATGCTATGTGACAACATTATAAGATATCATGATTCTGTGCACACTTCAACCTCCCACCCACATTCAAAATCTGTCACCTAGACATGCACGCACAAAAATACACACACAACCATACAGTGTTACACACACACACACACACACACACACACACTTCGCCCACCCGTCAGGAAGTGGTAATAATTGGTGTTCCTCTGTTGAAGCTGGGGTCAGCCATAGGGATGGAATGATACTCTCAACACGAGTCCATTAGATTTGCGATATTGGATTTACAATATGGTTTTCTGACAATGAAAAAATAAGATAATACTGAAGACAAATTATGACTGAAAAGATTCTTTCTGCGACAGAAACGACAAAATACTTTTTTATTCCTGAGGGGTTAGCTATGGTCCTCTGTCGACGCTGGTCTGCTTGGGTTAGCCGTGAACCAGAGGCCAGCGTCCGCTGATCCTCCTCTTGATCAAAGGACACATCGTTTACACACATTGTTTACACACATTGTTTACACACATTGTTTACACACATCATTTACACACATCGTTTACACACATAGTTTACACACATAGTTTACACACATTGTTTACACACATTGTTTACACACATCATTTACACACATCGTTTACACACATCGTTTACACACATCGTTTACACACATCGTTTACACACATCGTTTACACACATCGTTTACACACATTGTTTACACACATCTGCCTTCAGAGACAGAGCTATAGTAGCTCCGCTAAGTCAAAGCACTATGCAGATTAACTTGGTTCTGGACTGTCCATCCTCCTTCTTTCTTCCTCATCCTTTCATCCTTTCATCATTCCATCAGTCCTTCACCTAGTCTCCTGGGGAGGATGAAAACGTGTGGAGGGAGATGCAGGGGGTAAGGGAGGGGGAGATAGGCAGGTGCTGAAGGCCGCCCCTGCAGAGACCCTATTGTAGCTCTTCTTAAAGAGACCAGCTGTTGCCTCTCACAGCCCCCCCCCCCCTCACTTCTTCCTACCCTCGTTTGGATAGGTGTCTAGATGCTTATCAGTGTGATGTCATGTGTGCGTATGTCATTCACAGCATGTGTATTTGAATGTGTGTGTGTGTGTCTGATCAGTCCCCTTCGCTTCTATTCTGTGGTCGAGGCTTTGTCTAAGCACCCCTCCTCCCCTCCCCTCAGGGGTAATAAGCGTGGCCAGGGTGGTGGTAAGCCCAAAGCAGGGTCCCAGTCTGTCATCCTGCCCCCCTTCCCCTGTCCAGATGCCTGCTCCCCTCCCAGTTTGACCACCTCGGCATCAATGGAATGATGGAACGGCACATGGCATGCCTTTGTGTTCCACTGGCAGTTCTTCCTGGCTGGTTGGCTTTCTGCCTGACTAAATGGTTAGCTGGCTGACTGATTGACTGACTGTCTGTTTGGTGGGGGGTTTTGCTGCTAAAGATAATTTAATCATCTATCCCGAGTCCACAAACAAACCCTTCTCAACAGGCTGCCATTTAAAAAGTGTCCCAACACCAGCTGAATTAGATTGATGCAGCAGACCTAACCCTAACCCACATGTTGATGCGCACATTATGGCACCACGGAAATGCAGCTGATCGTTTGACAATGCAGCACATTAGGTCTATGGTCAATTAAATAATTGGCTTAGGTCTACATTGTTTCATTCTTATTTATAAACTACTATTTTGATGGAGACTAGGCTATGGCCTGTCCTACGTCCATGAAATGTACACAGTGAGAAGCTATTTCTCAGAAAACATCAATAGTAAATTATTATAGATACCACCTTTTGCTGGTCTTTCTGACAGGTGTTTTAAATACTTATACACTGATGTTGTCGATACAGTCTCTCCGGCCCCACCTAATAGCACACCCGCTTTGCCATCCTGTTATGATCATGTTATGATCTTCACTGCTTGTCGTATACGCGTTTTGATTACCAGCATCACATTTTGGGAACTTTTTTTATTACCATTCAGTTTACAATTCCCTTGTATTATTATAATATTATTATTTATTTGTTTGTTTATTTCTTTTTATTTATTTGTTGTTGGTGGGGCCCGGCCTCACCAGCCCATAATGAAGCTGCTGTCTAGATGTAAGACTAAAGAACAATAGAAGCTTTTTCCATCAGAGAACTTTCTAGAAAGAAATGTCATTTTATGGGCCGTCATCTAGCAGAGCATGCTGGGTAGGCAGATGGTGATGTGTTTTCTCCTCAAAAGTACAGAGATTCCTCCAGGGACTAATCTTGATCTCACGTACTCTCTCTCCTTTCCTCTGTATCTCTCCATTTCTCTGTCTTACTATCTCTTCTGAACTGTTTGTACTTGTGTCAGTTTTTTCCTGTGGCATCACTGCCGATAAAAAAGCACGGATAAACATCATTATTCATTTTTTATTTATTTATACAGGATCAACCGACTGAGACGATGTTGCTTTTCCATCAGCTCACTGGTGTGCCCTTGAGCAAGCCACTTAACCTTAAAGGGCTCCGGAGGATAAAAGTGTCTACTAAATGACTGTAATGTCTCTAGTTTAAAGTTATGTTTCTACTCCAATGTCCATCCATCCTGTGTGTTCACCTTCAGGAGTCTCTGTCACATCTGCCACAGGGACACTGAAGAGCCCTCGTCATTGTCCCCATTATAAACCCCAAATCCAGGGTAGAGGGGTTCAGTGAATGCTGAGTGGAAAGTGTGTAAGAGCGTCAGTGTGTCAGAGGAGACACTGTAGAAGGACAGAGTGCCACCAGGACAGTCCAGATACACCCCTACTCTGGTGGAGCTGGAGGGGGGCACAGGTAAGATAGTAGCAATCCTCTTGTGCCAGGCAATGTAATGTTCATCATTACAGACAAGAGCCCAGGACTTGTCATTGTATCCAAGGGCACATTCATTAGCAATGCCTTTCCTGTTGATTCCTCTATATGTCACTCCTAAAGAACATGCTTTTGTCCACTCTACCTCCCAGTACCAGCGTGACCCAGTCAGCCCCTCTCTACACAGAACCTGTGGTAAGGAGTCAAATCTCTCTGGGTGATCAGGATAAGGCTGTTCCTCTCTCCAGCCTGTCACCATTCTGTTCTCCTCGGTCAGAGAGAGCCACATCTGTGCTGTGTTGGGGTCTAGGGTGAGGTCACAGCCGTCTGATGGGGAGACCAAAGAACAACATCTTTATTCACTGTACAGTGGAGCTGGGCGATAACAGCTTTTTTTTCCAGTTGCTAAGTAATAATAATAATAATAAAAAATAATTTTATTTATTTTTTTGCGCTTTTCTCGAGACTCAAAGCACTTTACACAAATTGGTCGCCAATTAATTACACAGAACGAACAACGGATGGACCAACAGCTATCAAACACAAAACTCAGTCTGAGTGATACTACAGCAGCCAAAATGCGCCAGACTTGCTCACACACATAGAACACACAGACTGACTCCAGGTGAATTGGCAGTGACTGTCAGGGTACTGGTAGGAGAATGGAGCATGTTTTTTGATGGTGGGAGGAAACCGGAGTACCCGGAGGAAACCCACACAAACACGGGGAGAACAAGCAAACTCCACACAGAAAGGCCATTGGGTCAGGTGGGGTTTGAACCAAGGACCTTCTTGCTGTGAGGCACCAGTGCTAATCACTGAGCCACCGTGCTGCCAAAGTAGTCAGAACTAAACATGCAACGTTTTGAATTCTATGTCTGCCAGTTCAAATACTATGTCCTTAACACTAAAAACCATACAGTTAACTTTGCAGGGGATCTAAGGCTGGTGTCGGTAATATACTCTCTTTAACGAATGTAACTTAAACTCAAAATCGCTCTGGAAATTAAATAAGGATCAATAGAAAAGGATGACGATGATGACTGTGGGTTAGGGTTAGACAGGGTTAGGGTTAGACAGGGTTAGGGTTAGACAGGGTTAGGGTTAGACAGGGTTAGGCAGGGTTAGGGTTAGACAGGGTTAGGCAGGGTTAGGGTTAGGCAGGGTTAGGGTTAGGCAGGGTTAAGCAGGGTTAGGGTTAGGCAGGGTTAGGGTTAGGGTTAGGGTTAGGGTTAGGGTTAGGCAGGGTTAGGATTAGGGTTAGGGTTAGGCAGGGTTAGGATTAGGGTTAGGGTTAGGCAGGGTTAGGCAGGGTTAGGATTAGGGTTAGGGTTAGGCAGGGTTAGGGTTAGGGTTAGGCAGGGTTAGGGTTAGGCAGGGAATGCTGTTTAGGGTTAGGCCACTGACCATGACGACGATTACTGTGAGTTAGGATTAGGTAGGATTAGGGTTAGGCAGGGGATGCTGTTTAGGGTTAGGTCACTGGCCTTGACAATGATGACTGTGGGTTAGGGTTGGGCAGGGTTGGTTAGGGTTAGGGTTAGGCCCCTGGCCATGACGATGATGACTGGGGGTTAGGCAGGGTTAGGGTTAGGGTTAGGCAGGGTTAGGGTTAGGCAGGGGATGCTGTTAAGGGCTAGGCTACTGGCCATGATGATGGTGACTGTGGGTTAGGTTTAGGGTTAACACTGCATACGTTTTAGGCAGGGGATGCTGTTTGAAGGCAAAGGGTGGTCACACCAAATACAGATTTAAAAAAAATTTTACTCACTTTATATTTTATTAATTGATCAACAAAATAACAAAACATTTATATTTTTTGAAAAGGATTCTTACTTGGAAGCATTTTTTTCCACTCCTGCCTAACACTTTTGCACAGTACTGTAAAAAAATACAAAGACTGTCACTGCCCCCTGGTGGAGAAGCGGCAAGTTGCTTTCAGATAAACTAACTGTCAGCTCACCCTGGTGGCTTGAGTACAAACAGATTGGTAGAAAATGTATCCCTCTCTTTTCACTCTGCATTCCTCCTCCTCTACCGTCAACCATTTCCCTCTCTTTTTTCTCCTCCTAACTGCACCTGTTCTCCCTCTCTTTCACCCTCTAACAGCACCTGTTCTCCCTCATACCAATAGTCAGTCAACGCAGACAAATCTAATAGAGCACATACATTAATAGATATATGCTCATTGTTCACAGCAGGCAATACTCACATTTTCTAGGTCCAGATTTGATCCTGAACTTTCCACTGTGATCCATCCTGAAGGGACAAGCAGAAGAACAGACACTGACTGAGTTATGTGTAACTAACCCCAACCCATTCCACCATAGTCTCATATTAAATATAACAACATAAAACTAACCCATTACACAATAGTCTCATATTAAATATAACAACATATAACTAACCCCAACTATTCCACCAGTCTCATATTAAAAATAACAACATATAACTAACCCATTCCCCCATAGTCTCATATTAAATATAACAACATATAACTAACCCATTCCACAATAGTCTCATATTAAATATAACAACATATAACTAACCCTAATCATTCTACCATGGTCTCATATTAAATATAACAACATATAACTAATCCTAACTATTCCACCAGTCTCATATTAAAAATAATAACATATAACTAACCCCAACTATTCCACCAGTCTCATATTAAATATAACATATAACTAACCCATTCCACCAGTCTCATATTAAATATAACAACATATAACTAACCCTAACCCATTCCACCATAGTCTCATATTAAATATAACAACATAATATATATATATATATATATTGTTTATATCAACAAATAAAGCAACACAGAAATGAACTGATCCGACAATCCTCCACAGGACATTTCATTGAGGTCAACATGTCTACCAGGTGATCACTCACTAGAGTACATCGTGAGTACATTCTTATTATACCAGACCCAGTTCTATCCAACTGGCCATTTCTACAAACATATATCAAAAATAATTGTGGGTTCAATGTACATAACCTGAATAAAAATGCTAGTTTCTAAAGTCTACTAACATAAGTTTCTCCAGTCTGCATTTGGGATCGTCAAGTAAAGCAAAGAGCAGTTTCCTCCCTGATATCCCAGGGTGATTGTAGCTCAGGTCCAGCTCTCTCAGATGGGAGGGATTGGAGTTCAGAGCTGAGACCAGAAAAGCACAGCCTTCCTCTGTGACCAGACAGCCTGACAGTCTAAAGAGAGCACATAATTAAAACAATGATGCCACTTAGTGGTAAGATGTTTTCAGCGAAGTCTTCATGTTAGATGTCCTTTTTCTTTAGTTGGTTTTATAGTTAAATGGGCCCTATTACGCTTTTTGGGGTTTTCCCTTTCCTTTAGTATGTTATATAGCTTTTTGTGCATGTAAAAGGTCTCAAAGGTTACCGGGTCGTTTCGCCATGTCGAGAAAACGCTTTTTTCGTCAGTGTGAAGGCAAATTCCCTTTGTTTGGCCAACTAACCAATCAGACTCATTATAGAGACAGCTCCTTTACTGATCAGTTTAAGACAAATGTGAGACTAAATGTCACTATTTGTCCTGAGGAGATTTTGAGAGGTAAGAGAAAAAGCTCATGTCTCATTTATGTCTAAGAGAACCAAAGAGTCACTAATGGGATCTCATTGTTGGAGTTTGCTATCCTATGGCTTTGTTCACCATTTCAAACACTTTGAGTCACTCCGTATTCCCTGCTCTGTTTGGATAGAGATCTGCATTAAAAAGCCAACGGAAATGTTTGGATAGAGATCTGCATTAAAAAGCCAACGGAAATGTTTGGATAGAGATCTGCATTAGAAAGCCAACGGAAATGTTTGGATAGAGATCTGCATTAGAAAGCCAACGGAAATGATGTACCTTAGGGTTTCTATGTGACACAGTGGATCCCCCAGTCCATCAGATAATAGTCTTACTCCTGAGTCCTCCAGGTCGTTGCTGCTCAGATCGAGGACTCTGAGATTAGATGAGCTGAGAGCGGAGGCTAACCTTACACAGCATTCTGCTGTCAGGTTGCAGCCACTCAACCTAAAACACACGGTCGGTTAGAAATGACTGACTAAAACACACTTACCCTTTCCTTCAAATAATGATTAAAACGTGTGGTCTTACAGTGCAGTCGTGGAGGCTTTGACCACAGGAAGCAGCCTTAGAAGACCCTCCTCGGATGGAGAGTACTTCTTCAGATCAAACACATCCAGCTCCTGTTCTGACATCAGCAACGCAAACACCAGAGCTGACCACTGAGCAGGGGAGAGTTCTTTACTGGAGAGACTTCCTGATCCCAGGTACTGTTGGATCTCCTCCACTAAAGAATGGTCATTCAGCTCATTCAAACAGTGGAAAAGATTGATGCTCTTCTCTGGAGAGAGATTCTCCCTGATCTTCTTCTTGATGTACTCTGCTGTGTTTGTTTTGTTCTTGAATCTGCTTCCTGTCTGTGTAAGCAGGCCTTGTAAGAGAGTTTGATTTGTCTCAACTGAGAGGCCCAGGAGGAAGCGGAGGAACAGGTCCATGTGTCCGTTCTCCCTCTGTAAGGCGTTGTTCACTGCACTCCGATAGAATCTGGCAAAATTGCTAGACCTTAGATCGAACATCCCTGAGGCGATGGGTCGCTGTTTTCCCAGTAGATTGACTCCACAGTTGAAGAATGTGAGAAAGACGTAAAGAGCAGCCAGAAACTCCTGAATGCTCAGATGAACAAAGCTGAACACCTTCTCCTGGCTCTGGTACAGCCCACGCTCCTCCCTGAAGATCTGCGTTAACACTCCTGAGCACACTGAGGCTGCTCTGACATCAACGCCACACTTTGTCAGGTCTGACTCATAGAAGATGAGGTTGCCTTTCTCCAACTGTTGAAAAGCCAATTTTCCCAGCGACATTACGGTTTTCCTGCTCTCTGTGTTCCAGTATGGATCTGTCTGAACTCTCCCATGATACTTGACACTCCCCTGTATGGACTGAAACACAAGAAAGTGGATGTACAACTCGGTGAGGTTGCTGGGCAGCTCACCCGAGGCCAACGTGTTCTCCAGAACTGTAGCCGTGATCCAACAAAAGACTGGGATGTGGCACATGAGTTGGAGACTCCTTGAGGTGTTGATGTGGGAGAGGACAGTGCTGCCCATGTTCTTATCACTGAACTTCTTCCTGATGTACTCTTCCTTCTGTGGACCATTGAATCCGTGTACCTCTGTCACCATGTCAACACACTCAGGAGGAATCCGATTGGCCGCAGCTGGTCTGGTGGTTATCCAATGCCGAGCAGAGGGAAGCAGATTCCCCTTGATGAGGTTGGTCAGCAGCACATCCACAGAGGTTGACTCTGTGACATCGGCACATATTTTATTATTTTTGAAGTCTAGAGGAAGTTGACACTCATCCAGACCATCAAAGATAAACACTGCTTGGCATTTGAGTAAGTTTGTAATTTCTAAATCTTTGGTTTCAATAAAGAATGTATGAATCAGTTTGATTAAACTGAAACGTTCTCCTTTCAGCAAATTGATCTCTCTGAAAGAGAACGGAAAAGTGAACTGCATATTCTGGTTGGCTTTTCCTTCTGCCCAGTCCAGAGTGAACTTCTGTGTAGAGATTGTTTTACCGATGCCAGCCACTCCCTTTGTCAGCACTGTTCTGATTGGTTTATCTCTTCCAGGTCTAGGCTGAAATATGTTGTTGTAATCTACAGGTGTTTCTGATGCCACTGCTTTCCTGGAAGTTGTTTTAATCTGTGTGACCTCACGTTGAGCGTTGACCTCTGCACTCTGTCTGACCTCACGTTGAGCATTGACCTCCGCGCTCTGTCTGACCGCACGTTTAGGGTTGACCTCTGCACTCTGTCCGACCTCATGTTGAGGGTTGACCTCACGCTGAGGGTTGACCTCTGCACTCTGTATGACCTCATGTTGAGTGTTGACCTTACGTTGAGCGTTGACCTCACGTTGAGGGTTGACCTCTGCACTCTGTATGATCTCATGTTGAACGTTGACCTCACGTTGAGGGTTGACCTCTGCACTCTGTATGACCTCACGTTGAGGGTTGACCTCTGCACTCTGTATGACCTCATGTTGAATGTTGACCTCCCCTCTCCCTCCCTCTACGTTGTAGAGATCTGTGTATATGTGATTCAGAAACGTTCGTTTTCCTTCTTTGGCGATGCCCTCAAACACAAACTCACACTGCTTCCTCATTCTCTGTTTCAGCTGCTGCTGGCAGGCCATAGCAAGGCTGTCTGAAACAACATCAAATAGGATTCAAAGATTGGCCATTCTGTAAAGAATATTATATAAATTTTAATAAACGGTCTATACACAATAATTGCTAGTTTTTTGACTACATAAGACAAAGATCTAACTCTCCTCATGTACAGTACAGTATGACAGACTGATACAGACAGCTCTAACTCTCCTCATGTACAGTACAGTATGACAGACTGATACAGACAGCTCTAACTCTCCTCATGTACA
>JAVQIZ010019799.1:0-28539 GCA_036023535.2 Galaxias brevipinnis | reverse complement strand
GTGTGAGTGTGTGTGTGTGTGAGAAAGAGAGAGAGAGAGAGAGAGAGAGAGAGAGAGAGAGAGAGAGAAGGAGAGCTCTAAAAAGAAAATGTGTCTCACTAGCAGCAGACAGGAAATGCCTCTGTGATGCTCAGGACTTCCCTTCCATTAGCTGGGGCGCGGTTGGCTCAGACTGGAAAACACACATCAAAGACCACAGGGACTGGATCTGACTGAGACCACTCACCCAGGTGTAGTGAAGGATAACTAGCGCTTTGGAAACGGCGTGCTCCTTACAGTGGGCTTGATTTAGTGTGTGGATGGCTCTCATGATACTCCATCTAAAAAAACGGATTGTTCAGTAATGCAGATATTTTTCATAAGTTTTTGTTGTGTGAGAATAGGCAAGGTTGCCCTTTATGTTTTGCTATTTTCCATCCTGCTCATCTGTCAATGTTTTGCCAAACTATTTTGTAACAAAGGAATAGCAATAGTTTTTAAATTAAAAAAATTGTTTTTTTTGTGGGTTGTATTGTACTTATTGTGGTGATTTGTTTGTCTTTCTCTCTCCCTCTCTCTTGAACAGCTCTTTATCTGTTCATGTGTTTTTCCTCTATTTTGGGCACCATGTTCTCTTCCTTATGCCTGTTTGGGAATATTTAAGAGTGTGGCAGAATCCCAGGTGTTTGCTTTTCTCCATGTGTTCTGACAGTAACAGTTGTCGCTGTCAAAACAAGATCCATCTGTATTGATCTAATCGAGACAGTGGTTAGAAATGGGGCATGAGATTGTGGATAAAACATGAACAGAACATCAGAAACCAATGTTGGCTTGTGCCATAATGTGCACATATTGTGATTGTTTGAGTGACTTATTACTTTTTGCTGCAGTAAAGGGGCATTCCGTCTATTCCTGTGGTGCCCGGAGCCAGTCCACTCCCTGCCCTGCTGATCCCCTGGTCTCCATGATCAAAGGAAACGGAGGGACCTCCACAGAGAGCACACTGCTGCCACAGGTACTGCACAAACCACACTGTTCCACGGGGACAACACCCATGGTCATTCAGCACTGGAGTAGTTGTTCAGGTCACTGAGCTCCTGCTAAAAACCAAACTCATACACTTCCTTCTTCTTTGCCCACTCGCTTGTCTGTAGGTGGAGGATGCTGATGTGAAGCACAGCATTTCCGGAGTGACCAGGGGTTGTCTGTCAATGGAAAGCTTAGATGGGAAGTGTGTGAACTCTGAGTCCCTACTCCTCCATGACACGGACATTCCTCCACCCCTTACACACGACCGTCTGTCCTCCATCCCCCTCTCTGGACCGGACCAGGCCCTGGCCAGACTAAACCACGCCTCCTTTAGTGAACTGACCAACCCAACAGGGAGCCCGTCCCCAGAACCCTGTGATCTTAGGTAGATACATCAAAAACAGTGGAGTAGACTGGCTACAGTAGAAGTGGCAAAAGAATTAGCGCTTTGGCACAGTAGCACGATCCTTGTGTTCACATAAAAGAACATATCATTTTCAAATGAAATAATTTGATAATTCAACTGCATTTACACAATATGCCCACATAATCTCCAAGTGAATTTTATAAATAAAGTATATAAAAAAATGTTTTCTCTCTATATTTTAGTCCTAGTTTGGTTGCTCTAGTGGTAGACAGTGAGGAAGAGGAGGAAGAGGAAGAGGAGGAGTGTTCAGCAGGGAAGTTGCCACTGTCGGTGCTCTCCTCGGGCCCTCAGAGTAGTGGAGATGAGAGAGACACCTCGGACCCCTCTTCTGACCTCCCCTGCACAAGCACTCTCTCTGGCCTACCCACCGCTGCAAAGGTTTCTATCAGATCTCAGATCACTACTTTTCTCACAACTCAAACACTAGACCTACACACACACACACACACATGTTTATTTGGTGAACCTGTCATCATCTCTCTCTCTCTCGCTCTCTCGCTCTGTGGCGTTTGCTTTGGTACACTTGAGTAGCTTGACCTCTGCCCTGTACATTGTTTATAGGTAATGAGTGACCAGGGGGTCCGTCTGCGCTCCTACTCCTATTCCACGCCCAAGGTCAGCCTGCGAGGCCCACGCTTTGCCCGTGACCCCTCTACGACCCCTGCTACCGACCTCAGCCCAGGTCAGTGACTCCGCTTTTCTCCAGTGCCTCTCAATAACGTGGACATGTTATTGAGATACATAACAGAAAATGTCTGCAATTGGCTGTTTCTGTCCCTCCGTGCTAGCTGATTGGTTTGTGGGTCTCAGGCACATTACCGTTAAGTTACGTATCTCAGTGCTGTAACTAACTGTTACAAATGCAGCCTCCTTCATTCGTAGATCATGTTTTTACTAACAATGTAGAGCACAATCAACTCCTGGTCAAATCACAACTTTTAGTGATTCCAATCTACATCAGCACAATTTGTGCCATAAAAAACTACACCACTGTCATTTAATTTCATCTTCACTTTTGTTAATTATTACAAGTTCACTTTGTCAGAGTATGCCTCTGGATATGGCTTGGTTTCTAGTCTCACAGCACTGCCTAATACTTCAGGAGTTACCTGCACACACTAACATCCCATAAGCCCCTGTAGACTGGCTCCTCAGTGTGTCCACTGTGTCCTGTAGATGGCGGTTTCTCCAGCAGCATCAGCCACAGCCGGTCTCTCCTTCAGGCCCTCTCTTTGTCTAAATCTCTGTCTCTGCTCCACCCTGGTAGTAAGTACTGCATTTCACCTGAGCCTCCCGCCCTGCACCCTGCCTCTGCCCTAAGCCAGCCTTGCAGTTGCAGCCATGGGCTGGTAATGCTTTTGCCTTTGTGTTTGTCAGTGAGCTTGCGTGTTTGGATTTGTGTAATCTGTGTGCGATTGCTCGGTTTCAACTGTTGCTTGGCCGTCTCGCTGATCCCAGTGCAGCTTTCCTGTCATCGTTTTCCTATGAAAGAGGAACGAGGGATATCCTGTCTGTGAAATCAAAGGTTGACCGCAGTGTGGTGGGAAAAGGATGGGTTAAGGAAATCCCGGGGGAACATGTGCTTCATAACCTGCCAAGGCTGTCTGTTACACGCTGGGTTCAAATCTACATTATAATGGTATTCTAGAGTGGTTTCTGGAGTGTCCCCCTTTATACAAAGCTGGTAATAGAGGGAATTCCTGGCATACAACACTAAAATGTTGTAGCTGACTACCAGTTTGCCATCTATTGCTGCACTGTACTTAAGTGCTGTCTCAAAATGCACTGCTTGAAAAGTATCGCACTGATGATGTTTTTAAAAATGTACAGTATAAACAATGTTTCCGACGGATTGTTTTAAATGCAAATCGTTAACAGTGATTTGAATGATTCTTTCTGAAAGAGGGCATTCTTCTCTCCCATGGTATCTGTGTAAAAAGAAAGATGGGATAGACTACTGTGTTAAACCATGCCAGTGGCATCTGACCTCTCTGTTGTTCTCTTTACAGAGCAAAGAGCCTCCAGCTTGTCAGAGCAGACACAAGGAAAAAGGTAACTGGTATTTATAGTATTCTGAATGCATCTGTCCTGTTTTCTCCTTGGCTTTTCAGTTGAGTCGGAATTCACTAGAACTGGATTAAGACTGCCCCAGTTTCCACTATTTACTGTACACGTACAGTCTGCTACAGTGTCGGGCCATACCACTGACATAAATACAGGGCAGGGAGATGAGGTCATTAATAAGGTGCATGTAAAATAAAAGTAAAATTTTCTTTTGACGAATTATGAGGATGCTTGCTCAAGGTTCAATGACTTTCGAGTCAGTATGTTAATGTGTGCCTTAATTTTTCCTATAACTAATTGCTCTCCCACCGATTTAAAAATGTTAAGGGTTACGGTCAAGAACTCTAGTGTCATTAGATATGATAAATTATATGAAAGGGCACACACATTAATATGCACCGGTGCCAGATGTAGGGAAGTTACGCTAATGTCTTTTTGAATGGAGCTTTATCTGTTCATCTAGCCTGTCCCTCTGACAGCAGTGATAAGCTCCTGCAGACCCTAAGGGGGAGAGCTACTGTAAAAGGCTCTGTGACATTTTGGTTCATTGATGACATACTGGGAACCTCACAGGCCTCCAAATTTAGCAATTGTTTAGTTGAAGTTTCTCTGGGCTTTGTCCTCTTTTTGCCTTGGAATTATTTTTATTGTAAAATGTTATCAATGTTTAAGAGGGCGTTGACATTGATAGGCATTTCTTTGTGGTAATAGTGCTTAAACTGTATTACAGTAGCTTTCAGTCCAAAATCTGTCAAGCATCAGTAGAACTCAATGTGTATTTTGCAAATGTAACTTGCGTCACGTGGTGGATCTCAAATGTAATTCAAAGACATTCGTGGGCCTCTCCTTTTATTGTGTAACAACATAGTGTCACCGTTGAGCCGGATATGTTTACCCTCTGCCACGCCCTTAAACAGGAGGACAGAAAGAGAAAAGAAATGGCTCTCCCTGCTCTTCCATTAAGGCCTTTTGTTTTCAGGGCACCATGCCAACTGTATTGTTTTCTTTCTTCATTCATTCCCTGGAGTGTCCTCATGTGCTACAGCCAAAGCTCAGCAGCTCTCCCTGGAGGCCAGTGGGAGCAGTGAATGTCATTCATATTTTGGATGGTGTTAATGTTCGTAGGCCTCTCGTCCAGACAGACGTGTATGTTGTCAAAGCCCTGTGTGTGTTGCTCATGCGCTGACCACATATTTGAACCTTCCGCTCTTGAGTCCACGTCAGAGCTGTGTGTGTGTGTGTGTGTGTGTGTGTGTGTGTGTGTGTGTTGTGTTCTGTAGGGAGGTAAAGTTCCGTAAGCGTGCCCAGTCTGCTGATGACGAGGGCAGCGTTGAGCTGGCCGAATCCCTCCAACACCTCACCCTCTCAGAGTTCCTCAAAGAGTATGTCATGCAGGCATGGTAGCCCAGCGTAGCCTATTTGAAATTAACCCTGTAGCCTGCCACACCAACTAGCATGATATAGATTGCCCCTCTCTGTTTTGTTAACTACATTACCCATAAATCACTATGGCCAACTAATACATGAAATCCTACCGTATTATATGTATGCTGTAACTCTCTCATCTGTTTGACTTTCTATGGCCTTCACAAAAGCAGCGTTGCATGTATTCCTAACTGCCAGTTACTCTTCAACTCACCCAAACAAGTCTACTCTGAAACAGACTAGCCTGAAGAACTCAGGTTGACTTGGATCTCTCACATTTTTGTAACTTAGACAACGTTTTAGTTTTTGTCTTTTACATTTTCTTCATGTCAGTTACTTTAATATGTATTGCGTAGCATAACTTGTAAACATGAATAATTACTGAAGTCTTATCTAACCAAACATAGATTCCATTCTGTATCACTGTTTGTGTCACTGTACTGTATTTTGATTTCATAACTGTTATTGTATGGATTTACTCCACCTCCACTTTGTATTCCAACTGAACTAACTACTCCAGTTTACACACCTGGGGTAATTAACAGTGCACCAATGATCAGCCAACAGACTGTGTATGACTCACGTTTTCACTGTTATGATACTAACATTCTAGTTAAACATTTAGAGAATGTAGCTATGATGGACTTACAGCCTACTTCTCTAACGTGTAGGATTGAAGAGGAGGAATGGGATAAATACAACATCCCATCCAAGGCAGAGTCAGAGAAGTACAAAGTCATCCGCACCTTTAGTTTTCTCAAGAGCCGGATGTCGAGCACACGCAACAAGAATAAGGTACACAAGACACATTCGACAGTGGATTTTAGTGGATATTTTGTGTAACATTTAATGTGAGTTGTTTGGCAGTAATGCTGTTTACTGACTCCAAGTTGATACAAACTAGATTAGATTAGGTACAATTCAACTTTATTGTCGTTGCACAGAGTAGAGGTATTCAGACAGCAAAACGCAGTTTGGCATCTAACCAGTGCAAATGCATGGTAATGTACAGTACGTAGTAAGGTGCAGGGTATATGCACAAATATACAAGTAGGGTTATTGAATAAATAGTAAGGGGTACTATGCTTAGTGATGACTATGATCTGACACTTGGAGCCATCAGATCTATTTTGGACTTTAAATGAATGTTGGTGCTCAACGGGGCAGTTCCAGAATAGTATGTGGGCAGCACCTTCTTTAAATGGAAGTGGTAATAGACAAACCTTAAGAGGACTTCTGTGTTACACCAGGGGTTAGACTGTGGTAGCAAACACATGTCCCCTGCTGGCGTGTATGAAATACCCAGACAATGATGTCAAAGTCTAGCCTAGCAACTATATTGCTCACAGTTTCAATGTTTGCTTAGCTGTCCCGAAGGAACAACCAGGAAATATTTAGAGAAATGACCCAAGGTCAAAGTGAAAGCCTGACAACACCGCTAAAACCTTTGTGAGGGCTTTCCTTTCAATCATTGACTCTTTGTAGGTGAATCTACAGCCAGTGGAAACGCCTCCTCTTGTTTGCCATGTGGTCCATTTTGTCAGTGGACTTTAATGTGGTCTGGGGAAAAAAAGCGGGGATTCTACCACAACATGTCCTGGGGAAAAAAGGCGGGGATTCTACCACAACATGTCCTTAGTACATATCCAAGCGAGTTTAATGCTCGACAAGAGAATGAACCTAACCCGGCAGATAAGGCTTTGTTGCTCACATAGAGTTTGTATAGCAGAGGTTCAGAGATATGAATTGCTAGCTTTGTTGAAAGCAAGTTGCTTTTGTTGTTTTGGATGAGCTTCTGTTGTGGACCCCATACATGACTGCATTGTTCACACGTGTGGCTTGGTTCCCCCAGGGCAAAGGGAAAGACAGGGAGGGCAAGGAGCAGCGGCAGCTGAACGGACACCTGTTCTCCACGGGGGCCTGCGTGGGCCCCACCGTGTGTCTCGTCTGTGACAAACCCGCCTCGGGAAAGGACCTTCTGCACTGCTCCTGTAAGTAAGACCCACTCCATGGCAGATAGTTCAGTTACTCTGCAAGCTTACATTTTCTATGAATTTAAATCTGTCTAATTATGTAGTTTGTGATTGAAATAACAAACTTGGCCTTATTCTGTTTTTTAATACTAGTGTTTGTATAAGTAGTTGTAGCTATCCAGTCTGAGTGATTTCTTTGATGTGTCTCAGGTTGTACCCTCATGGTTCATAAGGGTTGTAAAGAATCCGCTCCCCCCTGTCTCAAGGTGGGTTTCGCTCTGCACAGATATTTCATGACCCAGACAAATATACATGATCATTGTTAATGGTTAAGCACATCCAGAGACTCACAAACTACACTAGCTAAACACTTGCCCTACTTTTTTACTTTTCCTAGAAACTACAGGATAAGTATGCGGTCACCATGGTGAAAAGTAGGACTGCATCCCTCCCACAGAGTAAGTGAGAGGTCATAGTTCAAACTCAGAGCTAGTTATCCAAAGCACATTCTGGATTGTTGATAATATTGTTACTAATATGCCAGTGCGATTTTTCCTTTTCCTGTGTCCTATTTTGAAGACTTTACAGTTAGAGACAGCCCGTCCACGTGTGTGATCCCCGTTTCCGCCTCACTGCCCATCATGAGGGATCCTGCCCTTCTGCTCAACCCACTCTCCCAGAGTGTCTCCAGTGCCACAGACAGGTGGGAAAACCCATTCTCTATCAGACTCTTCATACTGCCGAGATAAGCTGCTTCCTGCAGCCAGGCTGTTACCGTTCAGTTTGTTTTGGTTCCGCTCTGTTCTGTTCACTTCTGTTAAGCTTGGTTTGGTTCATGTTAGTATGGCTTAGTGATGCCCAGAATGCAGTGTATATTGATAGATGTTGATGTGACGATGCTTCTGCTCTTACACAGATGTAGTGACACAGCAGAGTCAGAGAACTGGAGGGAGGAGCTGAGCCAGACCAACGAGTCCTCCACCTCGACAGACTCCTCCCTGGGAGAAGGTACAGAAGGATAGCCCAGGACATCTGTTCCCATCAAACGCTTCCTGGTGGATTCTAAACGTCTCGTGTCCCTCCCTGGTTCCTCTAGAGGCCGTGGACTCGTGTCTCCATGGCGACCTGGCGGCTGACGATCAGGACTATGAGGCTGAGTCGTGGAGTCTGATGGTAGAGCACGAGTTCCAGAAGAAGCAGGACAAGCGTGTGGTGAAGAGACAGGATGTTATCTATGGTGAGACACAATCAAGAAGACTAGCTGGTGGCAATGCTATTTAACTTTTTTTGTCATTTTAATTGTATTTACTTTTTAGAATTTTGATTCTACCAGACCAGGCTAAATGGGAGTTGTCATAGTATTGAAACTCCTCCCGTGTGTTTTGGTCCTTCCTTCCTGTGCCTGCCCTCCATAGAGCTGATGCAGACAGAGATGCACCACCTGCAGACGCTGCATATCATGGCGGAGGTGTTCCGGCGGGGCATGCGGGTGGAGGTGCAGCTTGAGGCCGGCGCGGTGGCCAGGCTCTTCCCCTGCCTGGACGAGCTCCTCCTGCTCCACCACACCTTCTTTGGGGCGTTGCAAGAGCGGCGCCACACCTCCTCCCAGAGCCACGGCCACGGGAACTACCTCATCCAACAGATAGGAGATCTTCTGCTCCAGCAGGTGGGAGCCAGAGGATTCAGACCATTGTTTTAATCAGTCAGCGAGATCAGACGTTTGGACATGAGGATTGTGCTCTTAGTTTTCAGATGAGAGCGCTGAGAGGATGAAACAGGTATACGGGCAGTTCTGCAGTCACCACAATGAAGCCGTCAGCTTCTTCAAAGAACTGCAGCAACAGAACAAGAGGTTTCAGAACTTTATTAAGGTAATTCAATATATGTTATTAATATATGTATAATCACACATATTAAACACTTCTTTAAAGCATGTAAGAATAATCATTAATTGTTCACAATGTATTTATTGCCTTGTTTGTTTCCCTTGTTTGTTTCCCTTGGGATCAATAAAGTAAATTCCATCCTATTCCATTCCATGTTTTGTAAATTCCTTCAACTGTTTGAATTCCGAGTACTTCTGAGAGACAAGACTTGATATGGGTTTTCTCTTTCAGCAACAAAGTAATAACTCTTTAGTGAGACGGAGGGAGATCCCAGAGTGCATCCTGCTAGTGACCCAGCGAATCACCAAGTACCCTGTGTTGCTGGAGAGGATCCTACAATACACCCAGGGTCAGTTTAACACTCTGCTGCCCTCTGTTGGTGCACATACAGACCGCTATTACTCATCCCAGGTGAATGGTAAACAACCGAGCCGCTACAGGACAAACCCTCCACAGATTCTGGACAGTGGTTATTACTCAATTAAAGTTAATATTTCATTATAGAATTATATTTCAGTCAGGACAACTTACGTATGTTTATTGCAATAACTGTTTATTGCAATAACATTGTAATACATTGAAAGTTTGGCTTCAAGGGTCTGCTGTTAAGAATTACTTTCCCACTCATGGTCAGGTTCAACAGTCAGTGAAACCAGGGGTAGGGAGCGGATATCTGCAGAATCTCCTGACAGATACTGAACAACAGACCCGGTGTAGGTGAAGACTGGGGCAGAGGTGGGCGCTACGCAGCTAGCAGGAGCATAGTGTGTGCAGCAGTGAGCATAGGAGCGCTTGTAGGAGCCAGTGGGGAGAGAGAACTGAGATTTAAGAAGACTGCGTTCAACTAGTGAGCGTATGTGATTGGTGTGACGTGGATAAATGCTGCTGACTGAGTTGCCTGCTTGAATATACACATATATACACATATATATATATATATACATTGAAAAAGTATGATTTTTTTGCTTTATTCAGAAAACACAGAGGAGCATGCTGATCTATCAAAGGCTTTGCAACGGGTCCGTGAGGTGATAGCTGCTGTGGACTTATGGGTGAGCAAGTACGAACAAGACCACAGGCTACAGGAAGTGCTGAGTCGCATGGAGAACCGCAGCTCAGCCAAGCTGAAGAATGGACACACCTTCCGCAAGCAGGACATGGTGGGACGGACGCTGAAACACCAGGGCCTCCTGCTGTGGAAGACCGCCACGGGACGGCTTAAAGGTCTCTCTAGTCACAGGCTCACACACACTAGCCACACACACACACACACACACACACGAACACAAACACACACACGCTTTGATTTTGTTTATTTGGTGAAATATTGCATTATGGTACACTATACAGAGGCAATACTCTGTAACCAATGATTTGGTAGTACAGTAGCTGGTTTAAACCTCACTGCAGGTCAAACATTAACACATCAGTTGATCAGACTATTTTGAACTCTCCACAGATGTCCTGGGGCTCCTGCTCACAGACTCGCTCATCTTCCTACAGGAGAAAGACCAGAAGTATATATTTGCCGCTGTGGTATGTTACAACTTCATATTAGCTGCCGTTCGTCTACAAAATTTTGTTTGTACACCGGCTTAAAACTGGGAGTCTGACATGTTTGGGTGGGGCAGTGGCTGGTAGCTGGTTCAATGCAGGGGTTCCTGGGCATTGTTATGGAGTCACATTTCTGTAATATAATAGAAAAAGTAGAATACAGCAGAATAGAATAGAATAGAATAGACCATTTTACCATATAAGACTGTCATGTGTAATTACCATGTACTCTGACCCTTTTGGTGCCCCTAGGACCAGAAGCCTCCAGTTATCTCCCTCCAGAAGCTGATTGTGAGGGGGGTGGCCAATGAAGAGAGAGGCATGTTCCTGATCAGTGCCTCAGCCGCCGGCCCGGAGATGTACGAGGTCCACACTTCCTCCAAGGAGGAACGCAACACCTGGATGAGGCTGATCAGAGAGGCTGTGGAGAGGTCAGAGACAGAGGAGGCCCTCAGACTGACAAGCAGCATGTCATCAGAGAGACTGGGGGCTTATTGGGTGTCTTTGTGTTACTCTGTCCAGCTGCCCAGAGGAGGAGGAGACCACCAGTGGGTCTGAAGAGGAGAGACGAGCCGCTGAGGCCCGGCTCCAGAAGATCCACAAACTACAAGGTAGAAAGCTCCTCAGAGCCAGCCAAAACACACACACTTACTACGTACCTCTGATGATGACAGTAAGCCCTCCTACTATTTATCACGTCTCACACTGAGAAGACAAAGCCTCTGTGGTGTGTGTCTTCAGAGAGTCTGAGCAGCCAGGACCAGCAGATATGTACCAACCTGGAGGAGAAGCTCCTGATCTACGGGGAGCTGTCGGCCCTGAGCGGCCTGCTGGAGGAGCCTCGACCCCAGGCGCGTCTCCTGGTCCAGCCCCACCCGGAGGAGGTGCCCCAGGCTGCAGTGCTGCTGAACGCCGCTCTCAGAGAGGGTGAGGATCTCACACAAATGAGCACAAACACCCAGATACCTCACCCTCCGGCAGTTTCATCGACATATCACAAACTAGCATATGCAGGCATGGAAATGGAATTGTGCTGGGAGGCAGTTTATGGAATCAGACTTGAGGGGAACAGGAAATCCACCTACAAGAACACTGAAGTCAGTTTGTTTGCCCAAACAACAAGCATTTCATTAGCTAGGTCTAATGAGGTGTATTTTCACCTGAGAGTCAGTTTGTCCTAAATACCTACATTGCATGTATGTGCACTCAAAAACAATCACATACTCACACACACAAACTGACCTGACCATCTCCCTCCTGTCTTTTCCTCCGACAGCGGAGAATCTGAGGGCCACTCTTTCCTCCTCCAAGGCCTGCTCCCCGTCCAGCCCTGTCCAGGCTCTACCGACAGACGGCCCACTGCCTGACACCTACGAAGCCTTATGGGAGCCTCCCACAGACCCGGAGTCCTCACTCGGAGAGCCAGAGGGCCAGGAGGCAGGGGGGACCGCCTCAGGGGCCCTGACTCTGCAGTCACTCCACCCCCTCCAGACTGAAGAGGCTCACAACATCAACCTGAAGGTGACACCGAGTGTCAGCTGCATGGCACATTTTCTCTGGATTTGGATATGAAAAGGTCCTAGTTCTGTTTATTCACTGTAAATAAAAGCTTATCTGTAGGCTTTCTGCTGTGGCTGTAAAGACAGACGTTACCAGCAGACATGCAGTGGCAGTACACTCTGACACTGTCTCTCTCTTTGAAAACATGAAAGCGTCTCTGTGCAGGAATGTTC
Source organism: Galaxias brevipinnis (assembly GCA_036023535.2). NCBI lineage: Eukaryota > Metazoa > Chordata > Actinopteri > Galaxiiformes > Galaxiidae > Galaxias > Galaxias brevipinnis. The sequence continues at coordinate 16,469 of JAVQIZ010019799.1, read as the reverse complement.
ATATGTTTGATTACAGAACAATCATTCTTTACCACAATAATGGTAAAATCCTTATTCAAAGTTACTAGAGGCAGTTTATGTTTAGGAGGTGATTTTGGCGACCCCTATCATTTGCTTGGTGTAATTATTTTACACCCTAACCGTCGCAATGAAGACGTGCAGAATGTTCGTGGTCACTGCATATCGCTAGCACAATCAACGACTATACACCAAGTATAGGCCTCTATTCCTGATTTAGTGACGCACTACTTTCTGCCATAAAGCAATACGGCGTAGTTTTGCGAGTGATCCTGGCATCCTTGGCAGACAAAATTAGTTTTAAATGTTGAGACTTTAAGAGGTCTGATGTGAACTGCGATTTTTTCATTCTCCCATATACGATACAGTGTACTATCAGAAGTAATGTATTGATAGTCCTTTAATATAAAAAAGTTGCCTATAGTGGCTTTAAACTGTTAAAATAGAAGTCAGCTATTGGCTCAAACTGACGACTAAGAGATATGTCTATTTAGAAAGTGGTCTGAAACCATGTATCCCTAACCTGACAAAAGGAACAGCATTGGAAAAACGGACCATGACCACACCAAGAACAGTCATTAGGGGTCGTCTATCATTCTGTGGAAAGCCTCATATGTGCCTTCACTCCCTTACCTTTTCTCATCAGCAGAAGATTGCCAACCGTTGTCTGAATAATTTAGTGGAGTCTCTCCGAGTTACAATTCGGTCTTAAAGTTGTGAATCATTGATGACTTCATAATAAAGGCAGAGAGTCCATTTAGCTCTCAAGGGTACTCTGACATTAAAAATGGATACGTAGAGTTATATCCCAATTTTCTCTCCACATTTGTGCAATCGTTGGCTGTTTTTTTTTGCGCTCTGTGAGGTAAATTGTCTGTGATTGGAATGAGTATTGACTGTCTGAACGAGGCCTGTCAACAGGATGTGTTGGCACAGTTAATCCTCAGGGGGGCGTTGATGTCCCAGCTTTGACATGAATCCCAATATCTGCACTACACTACTAAAAACACTACAAAATCATTACTGTGTATCATTTTGACAAAGGTGTAATTGCCATTTATGACCTAGTGTAATTGTTGTATTGTGTTATGAGAAAATGGCCTTTGACAAGCAGAACTATAAACAAGTACATTTTTCAAGAGCAACAACAGTGGTTGATAGAGTGTGCAATGTAACCCTTGAGAATAACCACTCTCCCTGTCTAATGTGTGTGTCATGTGTTTTTGTGTGTTAATGTCAGGTTGCTCAGAGTGTCCAAAGCCTGACCCAGTTACTTTTCAGCCTGCAGGTGAGGACATCACAGACTGGTGACTCTTACCAAAGCCATTGTGAACATATTCACACACACACACACACACACACACACACACACACACACACACATAGATGCAATTGCAATGCGCAATCGCACACATGCACACACAAACACCAATTTCACCCACACGCAAATGTACACTAAAAAGTACACTACCCTTTTTAGTTACACCAATGTATTTGTGCATTATGTACTTACTCTAACGTAAAACACTCAGTCACACACACCTCTCTGTTGATCCCTGTCTCTAGTGCAGCCTCTCATTTCCCTGCGTTGCACACCTACCCCTCTCTGTTCTCAGCAGGAACAAACACTTCCTATTTTAGTGCTCCACTTAGGTTGCTGGAGATGAGGGCTTATAGTAGTGTGCCTGCCTGCCTGCCTGCCTGCACCCAGGCTTCTGCAAACAGAGCCTCAACAATCAGCTTCATTGTCTGACACTCTAGGTAATACGCAAGGAGGAGAGCCAAACAATCCTATTCTTAGTGGGAGACCGGGGAAGGTGCCTTGTATCCTGCTGTGCACAGGCTTTGTTTGATGTGCAGTAAACTATCCCATGTGTGTATATGAGCGTGTGTTTGTGTGTGTGTGTGTGTGTCTGCATGTGTGTGTGTACATGTGTGGGGATATGCAAGTGTGACTCAAGCGTCATGACCCAATTTCTTCTTTAAGAATCTCATCCCACCTTCTCTCCAACATGTAGAAACTCAATGTCATCATCAGTAGAGGTTGGCTTAGGGAAACCCAGTTGGAGTTGTTACAGGGCCTTAAACATCCTGGCATCAATGCTTGCAGTGCCATACAAAGAAAAACATTCCCCGATATATTTCCCTATTCAAATCTTGAATCAAATACAAAGCTCTCCCATTGGCCTGTTCTGGGAGCCACACGGTGTGGTCTGTCTGACAGTTGACCCTCAGTCCCTAGTTTGTACCAAGATGTTTACTCAGTACAGGTTCAGCAGAGTTGTATTATTACTGTGGAAGGGAAACTAGACTGGTGCAGCCCAGTTTAGCTCTCTTTGGCACTGCAGTGTGATAGTATTATGTGTTTGTGGTGTGTGTGTGTGTGTGTGTGTGTGTGTGTGTGTGTGTGTGTGTGTGTTTGTGGTGTGTGTGTGTGTGTGTCTGTGTGTGCCTGTGTGTGTGTGTGTGTCCATTAAGGCGGCAGTTGCCATCCAAGACAGTCTCTACGAGGTCCAACGTCTCCTCCTGCACTCCTCTCCCCACGGCCAGCGGCCCCACCCTCCCTGTCCCCGCGGCAATGCCTTGCAGGAGCAGGAGAAACAGCGCAACCTGGAGAAGCGTCGCGAGGAGGTGGCGGCCGCCCTCCGGCTCCAGGGCCGCCTGCGGCAGGAGCGCCAGCGCTGGGAGAGGGAGTGTCAGGCCAGGCAGCTCCAGCAGGTGGAGCTGGAGGGCCGGCTGGAGGAGAGGGAGCACCAGTGCCACCTTGAGGCCGAGAGGCTGCGCGGCGAGTGGGAGGTGTTAGACAGGCAGCAGGAGGAGTACCAGCAGAGTCTGGAGCGGCTACGTGAGGGCCAGCGGAGCGTGGAGAGGGAACGCCAGCGCCTGGAGACCCAGCAGAGGCTGCTGCAGAGCTGGAGGCACAGCCGGCAGAGGAGCCTGTCCTCAGTCGTGGGCATGGTCATTCCGCTGGATGGCCAGCAGGTGTGTGTGTGTGTGTGCGTGTTTGTGTGTGTGAGTGGGCCTTACGTCTAGTCACCAACCCAGGTCAGTGCACTTACTCAGCACACAACTGCTCGTCATGTTATGTAAACGAATTTCATAAAACCTTATGGGCCAAAACCAATTCTGCCTCTGTATACACCGACTCTGAGCACCCATGCATGTGCTGTTGTGTGGAGGTGGACAAAGAGTATTTTCCACTGTACACTGGTAAAACAACGAGAAGGCTTCCTCAGTAAGATTAAGTATAGTGACTCGTTGACTCACTCAGTCACTCAGAGCAACTCAATCCAGTCCTTGATATATGACCTGCAATAATGAGAGCAATTTCAGCGCCATCCGTCTTAAGTGCGCCTAGCGCTCTGCCCGCTAATAAACAACTTAATGATTGATGATAATTAAGCGGCTGGGGATAAAAGCTCCGACAAAATAATTAAAACCAGAGGCACGCGGCAGTGGGAAACCAATCAATCGTCCGCAAAAGGCCTTTAATTATTCATATCGACACTTTGTTTGAAAAGCAGGGCAGTGAAGTGTCCCCTGGAGCTGAAAGGGATGAAGAGAAAGAGAAGACCATTCTGCTCATGCCCTTTGCAAAGCCAATCATAGAGGGGTAAACGGTAAAAGAGCCGTGTGAAATGAATACAGGACATCAACCTTGTGGGACTCTGTGGCCTTGGCTTTGTGCCCGAGGCGTCCACAGGTGGAGCTGTTTCCATATGTGATTGCTCATTGCTGCCCACAGACGACTGTAAGGTTTCAGTCTTCTTTCACTAACTCACAAGACAGGCTGGGTAATAACTTGTCCCCCTGCCCTTCTCTTTCGTTTTTCGTCAGTCTATTTTTGCAGAGTAGGAGACAGCATTAGCAGCGTTCTGACTCAGGGCTCAGCTGCCAGCAGATTCTTACCTGCTCACACAGAGCTTGAGGTCAGAGCTTCAGACTGTGGGTCAGGGGTCATAGATGGACTGGGTGACGCACGCAGGCGCTCTCTCTCAGGTCCTCTCGTAATTAGCAGGGCAGTGGGGAGCTCAGGGAGACCAGTAGGAGGAGGTGAGGGAGGCAACCTCCAGAAACCTGGGAGCTTTCCCAGTCAGGAACAGGAACTCTCCTACACTGCAGCCTCAACAACTACACTGTGGACCCACAAAGACAACGCACATGGGCTTTGAGTAAAGAATAGATTGAGGAAAAGGTCACAAATAATGATGAATCGTCGATAATAACGTCTGTGAAGGAAAAGGGAAATCGTTAGATCGTATTTTGAATCCTGTGTAATGACTTTATGGGTGAGGCATTATTCTGGAACATCCATCTTAGTCTGCTGTGTGTAGCAGAGGGCTGTGGAAACACAGACAAGCAGCCCTGCCTGACACATGAACAGCCCTCATATCTCCAATGGGAGCACGACAATTCCTTGTGTTAAAATATAAAACGAGACTGGGTTCATATTCCTCCCATATGCGACCCTTTCTGTGTCCATTGTACTACATGCTTACACTGTAGTGGATGAGCTCTTTTAGCACTATCAGTCTAGGTGAACAGGTGCTTACACTGTAGTGGACGAGCTCTTTCAGCACTATAAGTCTATGTATGTGAACAGGTGCTTACACTGTAGTGGACAAGCTCTTTTAGCACTATCAGTCTAGGTGAACAGGTCCTTTTTCATTTCGGTCCCTTAGGACACGGTTCCCAGCAGTCGTATAGGCGACGGCTCGGTGTTTGTGAACGAGGCTGCGTTCACTATCAACAACCACCGGCTCCACCATCAGCACCACCACCAGCGAGGAGACGACCCCAGCACCCACAACAGCCTCAATGCCTTACTGGCCCGCTCCACCCACAGGCAGTGCACGCTCCCCAAGACTGCTCCGCTCCACCCAGACCCCCAGGGATGGCTGGGTGGGACAGGCTGCCTCTACACCTCCCTGGGGGACCTGGAGTCACAGCACTCTGCCAACGGTAAGGTGGTTCTGTCTGCTCTACTCCTAGTCCTGTTGACAGTATTATTTTACAGAAATGTTTACCTTAACACACCTAGCAGTCAGTATTTCAGTATGCAGCAGGTTTATTTTGATTGGAGCTGGAAAGAATGGGGTATTGTGAGAGAAACCATGAGGGATGCAACTCTTGTTGTTTTCTTTCCTCTTTGTCTCTCACACTCATAGCTATCTCCTCTCATGCTCTCTTGATAGCATGGCATGCGCTACCTGTGAGAATGTAAACATGACTCACAAAGCCCCCGCCCAAGCTCCCACCACACATACGTTTCCCATATCCCTCACAAGGCTGACCCTATTTCACCGGCCGGCCTTCCCTTGGTTCCTAGTTAATCAGAGTCTCATGACAAAGGACCAGTCACATAGCAGTCCCTTACCTCCCTCTCTCCCTCCCGTCCTCCTTCGTCACCGCCGCCGCTGAACCCGGCCCGGCGAGGCCTGAGAAACACAAAATCAATGACTTCTCTATCTATTGACCGGAGGGGCCGACTACGGCGTGTGAATCACAGCTCAGCGGCGATGGCTGACTGATTGGAACATCGATCAGGAAAATCTTTACAGAACTCATTACAGCGCGACTTGTCATCGCACAGGAGAGGCGGGGACGAGTGGGAGGAGGGGACACACAAATGAATCAGTATTTTGCCGGTGCGGCGGTGTCGCCTGAAAGCTTTTCAGACGGTGTTCCTCATCCGCCTGCGTCTGCCCCTCAAGTTGACTGAGTGAGGAAGTGACGCCTGACTTTTAAATGGCCACTGAACAGGGCTCCATTGGAAGGATCATTGATACATGTCTGCGTTGTTTACCAAAGATACTAGACAGCACAGTTCCTCCATCATGGCTTGGCTTATTAACCGCTCTGGGTTATTGACCACACCAGTGAAATCCCAGTCACTTGATAACAAGACGAGGGGGCATAGGCTTTGCCCTCATCCACAGGGGAGGGCCTCATCTTCCCTGACACATGTAACCACAATGCCTGTCTCTTTATGGACCAAAGGAACTCACACAACGGACGTACACCTACAAGGTCATTTCAACACGACCCGTCCACACGTGTAAGCAATGTAACCACAATAAACCGGTCAATAGAAAGACCAAAGTAAGCAATGTTTCCGAGGCTGTTTAAAATGCTGTTTCCCATGTAGCCTCCATGGTGCTAGCCCCCTCATTGTTCAGCCCTCTTTACGTTCATCCGCAGTGCTTCAGCACCTTCAGTGTTATCGTTGCTCAATTCAATATCTCCCCATGAAAAGAAATGAAAACTCTTTCAAATGCAAATGCTTTATAGGGATTCTCGGTTGCAGACGACAAAATATGATTCTTTTTCTCACCCTGTTTGGTACATGTGAGAATATCATCCTTTGGAATTGTAGTTTCTATTTGCTGGATTTATATAAAGGGTTTCTGCACAGTGAATATCAGTTTGGATTAAATTTCCGGCAGTAACGTTTGATCTTACGAATCCAATCAGATATTCCTGCCCTGCCTCTATTCAATGAAGTATAAACGCGATGTACATGAACACAATCTGAGTATTAAAAGAAAAGAAAGAACAAAGAGATCAAACTGTACGTAGATCTGAAAAGAAAAAGAAAAGACACGGGATGTCTCATTGAAATTGAAAGTGGCTGGCTGGATTCATCCGAGCCATGTTATAATAAAGTATTGAGATTGATGGTAATCTCCCCGCACCACACCATCCCCGTTCTTACTGGCTCACCATACAATGTTTTCTGTTCCAATAATCTGAACTCACTTACTTTTCTCAGACACATTTCTCCTGATGATTCCGTCCTTTATTACATTACATAATTTTTTCTTTCTTTCTTTCTTTCTTTCTTTCTTTCTTATTTTTTTTGTTGCTGCGGTGGCTCTGAATAGTGGGGAGTGGTTGTCCCATGGTGGTGTGGGACACCAGTCTCCCATCTATCAGGGAGGCCAGCCGTGGGGACTGGTGGACAGGCCCCACTAGCTGGTGCTGCTCTCAAAAGACCCTCTAATGAATCACGCAGACGCGTTCCTTGTATGGTCACAAAGGGGCGATTTATAGGCTCTGCCATCTATTACCGGGGGCTTGGACGGTGTACACCTACCCTAATAGCAGGCAGCGCCAGCCCTGTGGCACACACACACAACTTCACACATTCACATAGGCACACACAAGTATAAAGGGTACACACACACCACGCGCGCACACACACACACACACACACACACACACACACACACACAGTGAACGCATGCAAACAAACGTGCACACTGCTTTCTGTCTCACAGAAACCGACACCCTCCTCCTCAGCTCCACTTTCTGAGGGTCAGGTTTTAGTCAGGCAGGTGTCACACTATCCTATGATGGTGATGACAATATCAACAGGGACTCCATTCAAAGTGGAGGACCAATGACTGATGAGTAGAACTGTTCTGTATTATTCATTGGGTCTCTGTTACCGGGCGGACAACGGCAGACTGCCTGCAGCTGTAGTGGCTGGTTGATCTGTACCGTCAATGATGAGACAAGCGGGTACACAATGAGGATGAGCTCATTCATTTAAACAACGCAGCCCACCAATCCACATTAACAATTCTCGTTCTATCATTTTCGGTCTCTCTCTTCCTCTGCGTTTTTTTTCTTGTTTTCAAGAATATTTATTGTATGTCATTGTTTACTGTTATTCAGTTGCCAACACAATTCTTTCTGTACTCTTTAAGATGCAAATACCCAGGGCTTTGTGAGGGAGACCTGGTCATCCACGGCAACAGGAGTAGGCCGGTGTCTAGGCCTACCTCACCCCAGTGACCCTCAGCTGGACCTGGTTACCTTGGAGACAGAGAGCAGTGAGGAAGGCGTCGAGGAGAAGATTGTGTACCTCTGAGTCAGAGGGAGACGCTGCAGTAGCCCACCACAGAAAATCACAGGGATCACAAATCCAAACTAGACAATATTATCTTATTTTTGCTTTAAGTTTCTATTCCCCTTTGTCTTTATTGATATGTGTATACATGTGTGAATGTGTGTTTGTGTATGGATGTATGTACTGTGTGCAGGTGGCTGATGGTGGCACTGTGTGTGTCTGTGTGCTGGTCTCTCCTCCAGTGTCTCTGCTACACTGTTTGTGTCTCTGTGCTGGTCTCTCCAGTGTCTCTGCTACACTGTGTGTGTCTGTGTGCTGGTCTCTCCTTCAGTGTCTCTGCTGCACTGTGTCAGCTGTGTGCTGGTCTCTCCTCTCCAGTGTCTCTGCTACACTGTGTGTGTCTGTGTGTTGGTCTCTCTCCCAGTGTCTCTGCTGCACTGTGTGTGTCTGTGTGCTGGTCTCTCCTCCAGTGTCTCTGCTGCACTGTGCCCCAGGGCTGACAGGAGGACTGGGCCCCTCGCGGCCTGGAAGTGACAGAATGAGGCTGCACCATTTTTCACTCCCCTGCCTCAGTCGACCTTTTCCCCCATCTTCTCTTTTGCTCAGCTCAGCCCTCTCCACCTTTCATCCCTTCCTGCCTTCCGTTCCTCTCTCCCTTCTTCCCCCTCTCTATGCTTGCCTTCACTCCCCTTACTTCCTAAGATCCTTTCATTGCTCCATCGCTCTCTGACCCTTTCCTCGTTTCCTCTTTCCCATCCTTTGCTCTCTCCCTTCCATCTTCCTCTCCCAGTGCCTTTGTGCTCCCAGCAGTGTCTTCATTATGCTCCCCACAAAGGAGTCAGGAGTGGACCTGGTATGGCTACAACATCGGGGCCCATGTTCTCTCCACTTGCTGATGGTCTAGCCAGGGAATAAACTTCTGCTTCCTCATTCATCAGACAAGCTCTATTAGCAAGACGGTCACAGCCTGGTGAGCACATTAGCCATGAAGGATGAGGTGAAACGCAAGTCCAATAGGATTCAAATCCCAGTTTTTCCTATAGTCTGCCTGCACACACTATGCTTTGTTTAGGTTTACGGGACCTTTGTGTTGTCTAGAGAAAGGGGTGGAAAGTATTTTAAACTAATTTTATTATTCAGTGTAGTGATTTGCATTTCAGGACAGTTCCGTAGGTGTGAATGGTACCAAATACTGTATGGCCAAGGCTGTTCATAGTTAAACATTGTAATACTTTATTATAATAGTTTGTAAAACTTTTAAGCATATTCCAAGGCACCTATTTCAAAGAAGATAAGAACATTGTACCTGTTATGCAGTATATCTGTTATGTATTCGGACATTTCTCCTTTGTACTCTGAGTCGTGTGTCCTTTCAAAGGGGCGGTCTAAATAATTATGGAGTTAACCCCCAAGCATTTAATTATCCCAAAAGGAGGTGGATTTTGTTTATAATGTACTTAAAGCTGAAATATTACACTTGAATATTCATGTACATTACCATTTTAATGATTCTGTCAGTGGGCCTCCGTGTCTGTACTGAAGTACCCCCTTATGTCTGTTTTAGTGGGCCAGGGGCTCTAAAGTCACAATTTAAATTAATTTAAAAGATGTTTCATACATTTTTAGAGGACCAGGAAACTGTTGTTAGACGTTTTTCATCATTGTGAATAGTCTTCAAACATAGATTACTGTACAGCTATGTTAAAATTGGTATAGCCATACTTACATGCATGCACACATACAAGATTATAGATAGACCAGTCTATGTGTATATAACAGCGTTTGCTATTTATTGCCAGTGTTTTATATAATTGTTTTACTCTGCTTTATAATGGGTTGTAAATAGAGCACCTCTCTTGTGTACCTGTGTTATGCATTAAAACATAACTATATTGTCGAAAGACATGAGTGCATCACTGGATTCTATTGATTTATTTAACTTTTGCCTGTATAATGTGTTTGTCATTCTGGTGAGCTATTTTGGGATTTATTCTGGAAATGATGCTGCTAAATATAGATCTCTCAGTGATATGGCACCGGGTGCTGGGAGGGCCCAGGAAGTGGGTAGGCCAGGTGTGTTGAATTGCACTGGTTCATCACTATGCCGCTGTCGGCCCAAGGGTTTTCACTAGACGACCTTTTCTCTGTGCTTCCATACATTTTTTTATCAATCCATTCCTCACTTCCCCTGTTGCCTCCTCATCGTCCTAGAGAAAAGATGCGAGAGTAGACCTGCCTGTGTCGACCTTGATGGGTTTGTTTGTCGTCAGTTTGATCTGCTCCTGGACCTAAGGTAGCCCTTTATGTTTCCATTACACTTATTTCCCCAAAGTCTGCTCCGTCGCACATATTCTGATTACTCTTTGCCCTGTCAGCACTCTGGAGACCCTGGTGGCCTGCTCTACTTAATTGGATTTGGAACACCGTGTAACGTACACTATCCATGCATCAGCCCATGCCATATAGAATTTGTGCATTAGTATGTTTGGTTGGAACAGAAAATGGCTGTACGGAAAACAACAATGTTCTGTAGTTTCTGTGTGGCTTGAAACTCACAAAGGAAGCAGACGTTTCCACCGCAGCCCACTGGGTTCTGCCAAAGGCAGGGCAAGAGCAGCAGATGTTTACAAAGTGTCTGTGTCCCTGACTGTGTGTTTGTGTGTTTGTGTGCTGATACACCCTCTTAAGACACCCTCCATGTGACAGATTTAAAGTTGAGGGTTTACTTGTGCATGGTAATGGTGGTCTGAAAGTCTGAATACAAAGTAGGTATGCACAGGCACACAAAAACACATGAGGAAGGTATAAGCCTTACAATCTTAGATCTTCAGAAGAGCTTCCACATAAAAGAACCCCAATGTTTCCCTCAGTCTCTGTGAAGGCTGCATACAGCTCGAGACTCCTTTCTTTGTTCTCTGTGGACTGACAAACCGCACAGTTAACGCTTCAGACGCACTCCATCTCTGAAGATTCCTCACCGAGACGGCTTTTAACGGGCCCTCCAAAGGATACGGATACTCACACCAAGGAAAAATCATAAAAGGGAAAGAATAATCATGCTGAGTCATCCAGCGTGGCCTTCCCCACAGGGAGAGGTAATGATTTCTGGGGGTACACAGAATAAACCTGGCGTGCCCAAATCTAAATAACAGCTATTAAAGCACATCTCAGTGAGCAGCACTGTTATAAAGCAGCGGAACAATATACCTCATATATTCAAGTTATTGGATTTAGCTCAGGTTGAAATATGAAGACAGACTCAAGCCAGTACATCTGCTGTCTGCTTGGCCAAAGTAACCAGGTTACTTCGGGTGTAAATACTTTATATAAGCTGTTTATTTGCTACTTTGAAACAGTTGGTACGGTAAATGTGTTTAAATGTATTCTATTTATGAAAAGATGTGTTGGTGTGTGTGTGTGTGTGTGTGTGTGTGTTTAGATATAGGTTGTATATTATTGCAAATTGTGACATGAATTTACTTTTAATTTTGATTATGTTTGTAGAAACATCCAAGGGTACTCCCATTGTGGTCCACTGCAGAAATTCTTCCATATTCCATTTTGTCCTCTGAAGGAATCTCTTTGACAGCAGATGGCTGTGCAGCACAGTGTGAAAAGGCTTCAAAAGCTGTTATTTTTGCCACATATGACATCACACCTCTGATCTCTTAAAGTGGGTTCCCAGGCCTGTCCCTTTACAGCATGCCCCGTCTCCTGCAGCTGCCTTCAAGGCCAAGAACAACAATGTACTGCCTTTTTATACACACATTAGTTGGCTTTAATGTCATAAAATAACCAAAGCTGTCATCTGTTTTTAAATAGCGGTGCTAGTGTGACCATTTCAAGGGGATTCCTCTTTAGCACCTTTTATAGGCTTTTTCAAATCATCTGACCCTTCTGGCTTTTACCTCATCGAAGATTGAAACGGCACCGTTAATCTAACGTTGATGTTCCCATGATTGACGTGAGAGTTCACACTTCAGATGTGTTTCCAAGAGAGCCATGTGATGTCCGACACATGGCTTCATTCAGTGTGTGATGTGAAGGGGTTTTAAGATGAAACCATTGAGCGGTGTGCACGCAGAGCTCATGATGTCACTGTCTGCATTAAATTTCAAGGGATTTTCATAGATGTAGTTAGAATCTTCTGTTAGGGGGTGCAGAGATAAAACCAAAAACAATATGATCCTAACACAAACATCCTCATTGTCTGGGAGAAACCATTCCCCCCATGCACTCATAATAAACACACACACAAGAGAGGGCCCTCTGACAGCCAGACACGCAGTGCCACAAATGAAGTCTTCTTTAACATTCAATTCACAATTAGCATTTGCATCTGAACAGCATAACAGAACATGCATGAAAAAAGTATGGCCATACAAAAGAAGACTCTTCCATTGTACATCATTAAAATGAATATGTGTTTAAGAATTGGGAACTATGAAGGACATTACTGTTAAGCTGGAAATGGGAAGCATACCAAGGTGTTTGAAGGCTAGAATCTGTGCCGTATGCCATCAAACCTAAAGTGGAGGCAGAGCTAAATAGACTCCTAAAGACTGAAGTATTTGAATCGGTATACACAAGTGAATGAGCTACATCAATCGTTCCAGTCAACAATTTGTGGTTTTAAAATGTTAACGTTACTGTGAATCTTGTTTTGATAACGGAGCAATACCATTACCCCTCATCAAAGACTTCTACTCAGGTTTGCCTGGAGGCCAGAAGTTTAGTTAGATTGACTTACGTCAGGCAGATCTACAGATGCATGTCCATCCAGACTCACAAGAACTGTTAACCATGGTCACATGCTGTATTCCCCACAGCGTGTGACATGCTATTTGACTGTACAGGTACCAGAGACTCCGTTTCGGTATTACAGAGCCACAGTTCAGTTCCAGAGGGCTATGGACCAGAATTTGAAAGTCTACCAGCTGTGCAAAGTTATCTCGATAACTTGTTCATCACAGGGAAAGAAGAACAGGATCATTTGAGCAATCTAGATACTACACTACAGAGACTGAAGGAACATGGTCTGACAGAAGGACAAGTGTGAATTCTCCCGATCCTCAGTTGAGTATTTGGGTTATGTGATTGACCGTACTGGCCTTCACAACCATCAAGTTTAAGGCCATTGTGGAAGCCCTATCCCAAAGAATCTGAGTCAGCTGAGATCATTCCTTGGTCTGCTTACACACTATGCAAAGTTTGTGCTTATCTTAGCAAATGTGCTGAAACCGCTACATGAACTCTTAAACAATACAAAGACATGGAAGTGGATGGACTGGTGTTAAGTGCCCTTTAATAAAGCGAAGACAGCTCTCTCTCTCAGTCTGAGGCTCTAACCCACTTCAACCGCTCATTCCAGCTGGCATGTGACGCCTCGCCACGTGTGGCCTGCAGAACCATGGCAGAGAGTCCATGTAGCCCGCCGGACCATTAGAGAACCTCAGTTCTTAGTGGTGGTTGATGCTCACAGCAAATTGCTAGAGGTTGTTGTCATGAAGATCACTTCATCAGAGAGAACCATTGAGGAGCTAAGTACAATGATTAGCCAGTTACGCTTGCCACAGCAGCTAGTAAGGGATAATGGTCCCTAATTTGTGTCTGACATTTCATGGAAGAAAACGGCATTCAGCACATCAAGTCAGCACCTTATCAGCCAGCTAACAATGGCCTTGCTGAAAGATTTGCGCAGAGATTGAAGCAAGCTTTCAAGTCCTTGCAAGGTAACCACTCCCTCAACCGATGCCTTAGTGCCTTCCTTCTGTCCTACAGAAACCCACCTCACGCTACAACAAAGATGTCTTCTGCCTTAGTTCTTCTGAAGAGACAACTCCTCACTCACCTTAACCTCTTCAGGCAATACAAGACAAAAACGATTGTGCTCACGTAACAGAAAACTCAGGTGGAGAGAAGTGTTAAGGTAAAGCACAGGAGTTTCATAGCTAGAGTTCTCACTCTGAACTATACCAAAGGAGCTAAGTACATCCCATTCAACAAACCTGATTCACTTATATTAATTACAAATGTTCAGGTAATTTGCATGTCAAATTACATTAAAATAAAGAGTGTATAATTGATTATTATTTATTTATTTAAGGATGGCCTAATAATACAATAATAATCTAATGTATATTATTTTCTGGGCAGTTGTGCTGGGAGTGTTTTGGGGACCACAAATACAATTTTGTTTTGGGCCATCAAAATCCTAGGGCCGGCCCTGCCAAGAAACTTACTGATGGACCCAACTTAAGTGCGTGCCCATCCTAAAAAAGATAGACGACTCCAGGTAGACTGACACTAAGAGCAGACTGATCATTAGTGACTCTAATATTGAGGCTGACCCTGAACATTGGGGCAGAATAATCCTCTGGGTTCAGTCTGAGAATTGGGAGAGTCTTCCTTCACTACCTTGTTCCTAGTTCAGGCTAACATGTTGTAGCCTATAAGTTATATTAAGATGATGTGGTGACATTGTCTACTTGTCTAAGAAAAAGAAGGGGAACAAGAGGCTCTTAAAAGTAAAGGTAGGGGATGTTATGTATTAATAGTCTAAGTTTGTCCTGCTTGTGTGACCGTCATGCTTGGCTTTGTGTTACCCGACCGTTTTACCTGCTATGGTATTCTCTTGCCTCATATGGGTTCTTTTATTAGTTGTAACACGACATAACCTATAGTGAGTATACGACATAAATAGTGTCCTTTTTCAACTTGCATAGATTTGCTGTATTTCTTTGGGGCTCAACTTTGTAGTAATAGTTCTGTCGATGTAGAAAACAGATGATCTTCTGCCACTTCGCTCTGCTGTTGTCGACCCAACTGGTATGGTAAATGCTACCTTGGGCATGCTTCTTGACCTCTTTTTGAGGTGTTTTCCTATTTACAGGTACAGCCAATGCATCAAATAGATACATTTCTGCCATGACAATTTACAAGTGGATTTTAAGTGGCGCATGAAAACCTTGAATAATAAAAAACTGAAATTGATCTATTGACATTGCCAATTATATTTTTATAGATACTACAACCAACATAGGTTATTTGGAGCCTATTTGTCTTTCTCCCAGGTCAGACATATATTCACCGGTTGGTGGTTTGATGGCACTGGTGCTAGCTGTAGTGTTGCTGTTAACTGATATGAATGACTCCAGCTGAGGTGTGACAGGCCCAGGAGTTGTAGGCCTTTGGTCAAGGACAAGGTCAACATGAACGTTAGCTTTAATGCTTTTAGTCAAGGTTCAAGCAGGAGTCCTAGGTAAAGCATTTTCCTTTGAATCAGCGTAAAACGTTTTTGTTTTTTTTTGATTTCTTAAAAAAAAAAGTCTAAAATATAAAAATAATCGTGACATGCACTGGTAACAGACACGTTGAGAGCACAGAGTCATCATCATGCATATTACATTGTCTGGTAAAAGAGCGTTCAAACCTGCTTTGTGCACTTATACCAGTCATTACCTTGTGATATTATGTACATCCTGTTCAACAAGCCTGACTCGCCTATATTAATCTCAAATGTTCAAAATGTCAATTTACATAAAAATAACAAATAGATCATTGATTATTATTAATCTATTTAAGGATGGGCGAATGTAAATTCCTCACCCCAGCGCCCCTCAAACTACGTCCGAAGGTATTATCCTTCAGAAGATCAGGAGACTAATCAAATGTTTCTCTTTTTGTTATCGCTGTCCAATAGAAGAACAGTTTCCTGATTCCTTGTATTTGCCACCGGCATCCAATGAGTTTGGTAATGCCCAGGGTTTGAACTGCACCCACCTGCAAACCACCTCCTCTCTGAGGGTTTAGCTACAACACTCACCTCCCTGTCCCCCTCCTCCTCTCTTAGGACGTGACTTTACTGCTCGCTCCCTCTGATCTTCTTCCGCGTCACGTGACTCAGAGTCTCCCTAAGACAGTTCCTGCTCCAGGCTCAAAGAGGCTTCCCTGTGAAAGGGTGAGCAGCGCGTCAAAGGAAGAAAGAACAATGGATCCAGGGTGGCCACTCCATGGTGCACTGATCCTGAATGCTTGGACGCCTCGTTGTGGCATGCATTGTCAAAATGTCACTGGAGGGGTGTGTTTTTAACCCCTATCTGTCAGAGGCAATTAGGGGGTTCATGCTATTGAAGCATTGTTATTTGACATTCTGGTAATATGGTTTTTCCAGCTGGTGTGTTTCTGTAGATGGCTGTCTGCCCACCTGTCATCGCTGGTGTCCTATTGTCAGCTTCCTCGCTGTACTGTATGTGCCTGCTGTCCCACAGGAGCAACGTGTGTGTGTGTGTCTGTGTGTGTGTGTGAGTGCGCGCTCGTGTGTGTGCGTGTGTGTGTGTGTGTGTGTGGGACCGCACAAGGCCAAGAGGGTGCATTTTGATCATGAATGTGCATTGGTGTTAGTGTGAATTAACACTATATTTCAACACCAGCTGCCTCAAGGTGAACTCACTGAAACTGCTCACAAAGGAAGTGGAGGGGATCTGAATAGACATGAGTGTGTGTGTGTGTGTGTGTGTGTGTATGATTGTGTGTGTGTGTGTGTGTATGATTGTGTGTGTGTGTGTGTGTATGATTGTGTGTGTGTGTGTGTGTC